>CAJQUW010000996.1:0-15944 GCA_907163375.1 Prostheceraeus crozeri
TCAGGTGTTTGTCAAGAATTACTATGACCTTTTCACCCACCAAATGCAGTGCTCAATAATCTTAAGTGTGCTACTCTACACAATATTGCTACTGTATCTAAGCGCTTATGCCATATTCTATGTCTGGACTCTGATGATTCTAATTTGTAGGTACTTCCAAATTTTGATGATGAAAATATTATCAATTCTGGTATTGGATTATATAACGTGAACTTACGTGATCAAATTGCCACGAAATGTTTTTTTCAGTTTAGAAATAAGATTTTCTCGGGAAGTTTAATGTTTTTTCACGATATTCGTAAAAATAATTGGTCGCGATGAAGGTTGTGCCTATAACGAAACTAAGGCTATAATAGGCTAGGTAAAAATTATAAGAATACTGCTTAGCACATACCGTAATAGTCTAATTCCTTAAGTATGAATAATTTGAGATAAAAAGAAAATAATGGAAAAGCCAAGTAAATGATGTAAGATTAGTTATCTTAAGTGAACAAATTAATTTACAGCTACTGAACGTATTCATCATCAGGGTAAATTAAAACAATGGTGATACTTGTTTAAAAGGTTATGATCATCGAGATTTTCTAAGTGATTTTTTTATGATACAAGTAGGACCTTATTACCTTTTACATGAAATTACATTAGTTTTTGTCAAAAAGTTTTCCGAAAGGGTTTGGTTTCCAAAAATACGAGTATGGTTTCACTCGTTAGACTCTACTTGGAGAAATATTCAAATTTCCTACACTAATTTAATTATGTCCAATTTATAACGTCATTGGTTAGGCTACATTCCCAGTCACCTTGTGTCCTCTTTATTGAAAACGAAATTTATCATTATACAGTAGAATTCGCAATATATCGGGCGGTTTCATTTTGTCCCGGCAGAAATTTCCTTATCTTTTCCATATAATCGAGTTCGCTTATATCGGCTTTCGGCTATATCGGGCGTTTTCGCCTCATATCGGCGGATTTTCGCTGTCTCCTGACAGAAAAAAATTCGTTTATAACGGCAGGATTATCCTGGAAAATCCTCAAAGACGATGGTGGTTTTTGCCTGGAGGAGTCACTAGAGAATGACAGTATTATGTGGACGCGGATGGCTGTCAGATTCTGTTAGGACTATCCGAGTCCGAAACTATTCTAGTGGGCATGTGAAAATTTAGATCTTCTACAATTCATCTCGATAAATGTTTGGAGGGTTTGATCAAAATTGTAAAGAATCGTAGCCGCCGAGGTAAAGATAAGTAGGCTTGCCACTGTATCTCACTGATAATTCCTCACATAATTAGTCTTTCCATATACTTCGACGGTGATCGATTGCATAGTTAACGTCCTTCATCACCTAACGATGCCTTATTGTCAGACCCTTGACTTAGTTGACTGTTGCGTCATCAAAGGAAGCACAAGCTACCGTCGAGAAAAACTATTGTTGAGTTTCGATGCATGTCCTCCTCTCTAGACAGAAATGCCGGCTCGCCACCTACCATCCATCTCTATGGGTTTCGCTGCAGGTGGACTTCTTAGCAGCAGTCCTTGATTGGACTTAGAACTTGGCTGGCTTCGCCTGCACGTGGACTCACAGCAGCGTCTTGAGTTTACTGCATACTCGTCTTTGTTTTGTGCTTCATATAGCAGGTAAGCATGTAGGCATGAAGATGCTTCAATCTTCTTGATTAAAAAGAGCATACTCCAGTTTTTGACAAACATATGTGATATCCAGTTTGTGATACTTACGTTGCAAGCATCAGTTTCAGAAAGGCATACCCAATTTTTAGATATCTATTGGAATACAGGACACAATTACATGTACATGTATACAATGGTCCAACAGGTACACTATAAGTCAATGATTGTACATGCATTTAAGTATAGCACAACGCAATAATTCATGATGTCAATACACGTATATACATTGTATGATGCCATGGCATGATCTAAGAGCTCGTGTAGATTTCACAAAAGCTTCAAAATTCAGGGAGTTTCGCCATATATCGGCGGTTTTCGTCTGTCCCTTGAGGCGCCGAAATATGCGAATTCTACTGTACAAACATGAATTATGGAATACATATTACAAAAAATAATCACACCACTTAATGATTGATTGTTGGTAACCGTCTTTGGTTGCATTATTCCAACTGGCTGCCAAGTTGGTAGATTACCAGTAGCGTTACCGTAATTTGGTTGATAGGTGTTTGAACCACCGGCTCTTGTCCAACTTGCTGAATTTCTGTTCTTGTTTGGGACTTGTCCGTCTCTCCCAAACTCAGAGGTTATGTCGTTTCTTCTCTTCTAGAAGTTTCTCTTTTTGAATTAACTCTATTTCATGATGATGACGCTGTAGCTCTTTCAGTCATATATATCGGCTTCAATTTTGGACACAATCTTCTGATATAATAGTCACTTGAAGAAACCTAACCTTCAGGCTTTCGCTAACGATTAAGGAATGTTTTCTTAAACAAAGACTTGATTTAAAAGTGCGCGTGAGACGAGTTTCATATTGCGGAGGACTGGAGGAGGGCACATTTTCAATATCAGATGATGCAATGTCGGTATCGTTTCACATGTTTCTTCATACTCTGAATGAGGTTTCTTCTGTGGCTCAATTAGTCCACTTTCACCTACCCCTGCCAATTGTGCCAGAAATTGATTCGGGAGGATATAAGGTGATATATCCTTTTTTCCTCCTCACCGAGGATTGTTTTCCGACGTCCTAATGTTGGTGTGTCAAAGCTGGCCGTTCCACCGCCAGTCCTTCCCTTTCGCTCTTTCTCTCTAGGCTCAGATTGGAACTCAGGCAACTTTGGCTTTTACACTTCTCTGTAAATTTTGGCCATTTGTCCTTGATGAGATTGGTATATGTCCAGTGTTTGTGATACTGGTTGCATTGACTGAATGAGCAGTTTTTGATATAGTTTCATTTTTTAATTTCATAGTGGTGGAAACGTTTGGTCAATCGCGAATTTAGTGTGGCACTAATGTTGCTCGTAAAATTCTAATAAATTGTGCATATTTCTTCGGCGGAGAAAAGCCGGACTTGCTGGTTTTGTTTACAGATGTTCGGGGAGCGCATTCGATACTTCAAAATAAAGTTCAGAACAGTCGAATGATGACTTTTGATGCAAGTATAGAAGAGTAGAGACAATGAAAATATCAAAACATATGAAGCTAGATTTTAAATTCGTCCCAACTGCATGCTTTTAATGACTCATGTATCATCGTGATCCCACTACTTGCATCGATTAATCAGCATTACAACAACGTGCAAATGTCAGCTTTTCTATGAAATACAGCGAACGTCATTGTACGTCGAAGTTACAACACCTTTCTTTGCCATTCAATTAAGTTCTCTGTTAAATCAGTTCGCTGCTGTTACTGTCACATCTGCTGTAAACTGAACAGTCGTTTATGACACCGGCTCCAGATGGGGCACATGGCTAACTGCAGCAGCGTTGGTATTCTCGAAATTTTCCCCGCAAAGTCAAAGGAAATAATTGATTCCATGGTAAGGGTGAAGGTCTCTTGTTAACTCGTGCGAAAACTGCAAATCACCAATCCGGAAGTATTCGGAACCAACTGCGTCAAATCATGAATTATTCTTGCTTGGTTGACAATGATAAAATCGTTTTGAAAGTTCCAAATTTGCGTGTGAAGGCATGGTTGTTCATTGATAGTTTGAAAAACATTGAAATTCTTTTCTGATCCCTGCTCAATTCAAACCCTATTTTTGTATACTACTTTCAAGCAATTTTGAAGTATGACTAAAGGAGACTATGCCGCCTCGGGCCGACTTACACACCCTATATACAAAGGGCAACAGTCGACCAAGCGTAGCTGTTGAGAGGAGTTTTTCTATCTTGAAGAGTAATGTTGATACCAAATCGACCATTCAAGGCCGACGAACGTCAAGAAATGTATATTGTTCCAGCCTACAATCCTCCACATGACTGACAAGTGAAGCCTTCAATGATAACTCTTCTATGTTCTCAAGTCTTCCAATTTGCATATTTCAAATTTTTGATATTTTCTACCTGTTTTATATCTTTAGTTCATGGAATGACAGATCATTTGTCTATGATACGTATATAGTTGTAATATCACATAATCAGAAAATAATGGCTTTGATATCTTTTGTTAAATGGGAGAAGATAAATTAAAGGTCAGTAAATTGGATATTTAGAGGTATCAAGAAAATGGATTTTTGGATCAATTAAAAATACTAGATTTGAAGAATCAATTTTTACGTTTTATGTCAATAAATCAGAAAATTTAAAGTCAATAAAATCAATTTTTTAGGTCAATTTTTTCAAATGCCCTAATTTATCAGGCGTTGATATGTTGTCGTCGCATGAAGGTCACGCGCATTCTCCGTGGTAAGCGTATGCATTTGAGAAACTTAGGGAAGTGGACAGAGCATATGCATTGATTGGAAGCTCCGGTCCTCATAGTGAGTGCCGTAGCGAAGGCACAATGTTGAAAGATGGCAAAACTCGATGAATAGAAGGTGGCAGTCATAGCAAAGCAAAAGTCGAGTTAGCACTTTTCACGACCCATTAATCACCAATTAGACTTACTTTCAACTGCATTATTTCTACTGCACGCTTTCGAATTGACGATCTCGCAACAAAGCGAAAAAGACCTGAGCCTGAACGGATAAAATCAAGTTGCTCTCGAGAATTGCAATCTACACCAGGAGCCTGTTTCACTTATTGAAAAACTTATCATAAGTGAAATACTTATACTTATAACTTATGCTTATAGTGGGGTTTCACTTCATAAGCATAAGTTTTTAAAGTATTTACTTATGAACTTTTTATAAACTTAATATTCTTATAAGTTATAGATTATAAGGTTAATACTTATAAGTACTAAATTATTCTAGTAAGGAACAAAACCTATACTATATCATAAGCATTGAATGAAGGTTATAACACTAGTTAAAGCTTGTATGTTCCTTATCTATTGGATGCTTTACATGATTACACATGTGAAATGTAAAGTGATTGCGTTATAGATTCCCCCCCCCCCCCCCCCCCCCCCCCCCCCCCCCCCACCCCCCCCCCCCCCCCATTATATTGATTGATTACGTGATCAGATAATTAAAAATGTGATTTTTTGATATAAATTCGACAATCCTGTGTTATTAAAAACTTATTTCAATCGTTCATGATGCACATATATATATATATATATATTATATATATATACTATATATACTATACTATATATATATTAATCTGTAGTTGTGAATGGGATGCAGAGTTCATTTATTGATTGATTTAGTGATCGAATAATCTGCTGATCAGATAGTTTTAAAGAAGTGATTTTTTTGATGTAACTTCGACAATCCTTTGTAATTATTCAGCCTAAAAACTCGTCTGCTTGCGTATGACTGTGAAATTTACTTATTGTTTGGATAGGCCCTATTTGGTCTTATGTTTTCGAATGTGGAATCCATGTGCAATTCATATGTTGCGGTCAATCATTACATTTGTTTTGACTACCATCAGTCAATAAATTGTGAAAAATTCACCTAAGTCAACCTTGTCTGTTTGAAGATTTTATTTTTTTGTTATTTTAAAGAATCCCCTAACTGATGAAATAAAAAACAAAAATGAATTATGAATATAACCCATTCATATATTTGATCACATTTGTATGGTTGTATAACAATCGATTGAATAGTAACGGGAACGGCGCCGTCAAGTCAGTTTCAAAAGTGCCTTTTTTGTTAAGTAGTAATCAGTCTTAGCTGATCATGTTGCTGCACTTCCTTCGGGCAGGTGCAAATATTGAAGGCGGAGTGTATGCAATTCATCATTGTTTTTTTTGTTCATTTGACAGAAGGTCAGCATAATTTGGTGCCTGCATGCATATTCCTTTCCTTCTGATAATTTGAAGTATTTAGTATTTTCTGCGGTAAGTTGGTTTTTCCAAAATTTTCGTCGTCTATCAACATTATCGATTTAAAATTGTCTCGCTAGGTTGGAACAGGGTCGGCGGGCATATTAGCGTTACCATTCAGACGATGTTTCGATGTGTTGTGATTCGGTCATTTCGCGTCGAACTTTTGGCATTGGCGATCTTAACCAATTTAGGGGTTGTCTCGTCCGACTACATCCTGCATTTCTACCATTTCTTGTTTATCGTAAAAGGACCTCTTCCAGTCGAGATTTTCATGAGTTGCTTTTATTTGATGTAGGCCTGGGAAGTTTGTTGACTTTGATTCTCCCATTTCTTCTTAATCTGTTCAGCCGTATAGATTGATGGAATTCTTGATCACTAGTCAAACTCAAGGAGAAATCCTTTGCAATCGTTTCCCATGAATCCTTTTGGGATCTTTTCGTTAAGCTGAACGAATTTTTCCTTGTATGATATCATAGTGATCTTTGATTAGATCAATGAAGCTTATTTCATGAGAGTCGGTGAATCAGTTGCACACCTCCTTCTATATAGTGCACGATATGGCGAGATGATTTAAAGATGTATCCATCGGCTAAAATGAACGCTTGAAACGTTGAATGTGCGGACTTGGTGATCTTCCCTTTGATAGTACTCGGAGTTAGTGGTAAAATGAATATCTGAAGCGAAGCATCCAATTCATCTTGTATTGCTTTTTTATCGAATAGAGAACAAATCCAATTGGTCAATTAGTTCACGTGACCTTGATTCTGTTGAAACGATCGTTATTTATGTTTCTGAATGCCCAATTGTTGATCAAATAGTAGCTTAATCGTCCAACATGGACAGATTACTTTCGCTACAGCAGCACAATGGTGACTTTGTAGGAGGAGAATGAGAGTGTCAACGATATTCAGCGTGTTGAGGCGTGACTCTGTTTCTTTCTTAACCAGTGGCGTGGAATGTGAGCCGTCTTTAAGATGTCTAATGACTGAGTTTTTTGAAGAATTCAGATTCTCCAAAACTGCAATGCAATTCGTTTAATCAATGAATTTATGTCTTACATGAGTCGCCATTCTAACAGAAAGAGAAGTATACCACCCTTCGACGGGATTATTACTTGACTCCATATGGTCGAACCGGAACTTCACTATGAATCTTCGGAACATTGCCTGGTTCATCAAAAGCGACAGCATGGCGCTGCGTTTGGGAGACCATTTCCGCTATCTCATCCAGACCATATGATTCAAAATTGGTTACGGGGCCAGTAGGAGACGCGACAAAGGTTCACACGGACTATTTTAACCCCCAAGAATCGTTTACAAATATTTTGGGCGTCGTGGACGGAAACACATATTCCTATTAACTCAACTGCAGTGTTTCTCAGGAATCTGTGTATGTAAACCGAACCCTGGTCCAACGCAACGTTAGTTTTCCAAAAACTAAACCATTAGTTTTCGGCCAAAAATTGTAACACGCTGAATAAATTACTAAATTTTTGTCAATTTAACGCTAGATTAACGTTACTTACTAACGTTGTTGTGAGTCATTGTAATAAAATTACCGTTAGTCTTGGCAAGGATGTTCTCTCATCCTCACTTGTATATTGCAGGTTGAAGCAGCGAGGTTATTAATGCAACACTCTTGAGGATTATTTCCATTCATTCACAATTTATGATCATGACAATAATACGAGTACAACTTGCAAACCTAGATTGACGAAAAAAAAATGACAAGCATTGAAATTCAGGCATAGTACAGAAATCATGGTCAAAATGATATAAAGAATGATATGAAGTTCAGGGTAAGTAAAGAATTTTGAGTTGGCTATTATCTGCATTGAATCGGATGCGTCATGACAATGTATGAAGTATCGCCAAACCTAAAATGGTTTATCGCAACATTTCAACGATTTAACTGACCATCATCAATGTAGCCGAAAATCACTGTAAGCGAAATGAGAGTCTTAAGGTTATTTATTCCAAGGAAATACTTGCCTAAGCTAGATATGCCAGACAGCGATGCATGACAGTTTGTGGCCCAGTCATAACATCTGGGATGCGTTTTTCTTAGAAATCACAACAAATTCGCTGATCAAAGGTGTTTGTGACATCTTGTTGTAATATAATCTGTGATGTCTGTATATCTAATCCATGCGATTTTCATTCAGCGGTCCCCGGGTGTGGTTTCGGGGTGAGGTGGCTGACTCACTCCAACGTCACTCCCGATGACTGTGATTCTGCTTATTATTGGATCGACGTCATCGTAGGTGCGCGGATTTGTCGATGTCTGGAAAAAAGAACTTTCACTTTTCGCGTGCTCACGGCCAGCTACGCCTGACGTTCAAGAATTATAGCTTTCTGTCCGTTTACCAATTTTCCTATGTTAATAAAACGATTGAAATGGACTGATATAATTTTTATTGGCTGAAAATACTTCTTCCAGGGGCCTCCCTAGGCTTATTTTTGGGGGTTTTTTATATTTTGGGTTTGGATTTATAAAACTCAATATGGTTCCAGCCTTCTTCTACATCGCAACAGGTTTTGGGCCCAGGCCGCATGTTTTCCAAGCCAACTGCTACGCCGCAAGCGTACTCACGACACCCTAGATATTATTCTTCGACGGCGGTACTCCGTGAACGTACAAAACTGTGGGAGACAAAGATTCCTGTTCATATCTTTACACGGAAAGACAGTGATTTACGCGATGTTGCTACAAGCAAAGACATCCCCCGGACCCCTACCGACAAACCGATATCGATCGGTGTACGCGGAACAGGTACTGGATGAAAAATCCTAAAATTAGTAATTAACGACGCTCCAACGATGGAAAGAAGCTCTACGATTCTTACGGAGTAGGACATCAATCGTGTGAGAAATCCCGAATCATCTCTTGTACACAGAACTACCAACTCTTCAAATGGAGGATCAAGGGGACATTACGGATTACTCATCTGTTCTGAGACAGCTTTTCAGCTACGCGCAACAGGTGAGAGTTGTCAGCGATCACTAGTCATAGCTCTGATATTAAAAGGTTAATAAAAAGTTACACACTTTCGTATAGTACACAACCAGATGATACTATCAAAACACTCACAGAACTCAAGCTAGTCTCATCAATTTCAAAACTCTTGCGTTCGGAAAAGCTCCAGTTTATGAAAAACAATATACCGGCTAGACAAAACAATTACAGCCACGATAGAAGTACCGAGATACGCTGACACACAAACGTTATTTGCCTACTGCGGTAAGAAAGGGCCTAATAGCAAATTCTGTCGAACAAGAAAACTATCCTGTTCATACTGTAAAGGGCAAAAAAAGGACATGGTGAAACCGTATGTTTATGCACAATTCAGAAGACGCTTAGTAGATTAACTATAGAAAACACGCTTAAAATTCAGATTGCAAAGTCGATTGTTGATCAAATTGTTAACATATTTTTTCAGTGTATGGTTCGCCAGGAGTATAATATTTCGTGTCGGTCAATTGTTATAGATACACCCCCCCTGAATGTAGAGTATGTACGCCCCTGGTACAACTTAGTAGGAGGCCTACATGTGATTGACCTGCTTCAGTGACTGTATTGTAGGTGATCAAGGGAAGACGAGCATAGCCGTAGAATGATTCATGCTTCGGCAGTAAGAGATGGTGAAGAGGATGCGTTGAGATGATCTATTGTAGGAAACGTTTGCAACTTAATATTTTGCGGCGATAGTCCAGGGATACGAAACGAGTACAATCAAAGAGGTTAGAGATGATGACTTGTGATTTATTGCAGGGGGAGTGGGGCAAGTACCCAAATTTTTTAAAAATCACCTTATAGGAAATGACGCATGTGCCTCATGGGTGAGAGGAAAAGCATTACTGTTTTATCTCTAGGATGTATGACAGAGATCTTAGAGACTGAGATAAGGAATCTTATGCAGTTTTGTATATATCTCGCGATGATGACATTGGCTAGCAAAGTTGCCCCTCCTCCGTCCGTCAGTGTGTTTTAAAGAATAAGAGGACACTGATATGATTTTGTTTACACCGAACGGTGGATCATATACAAGCCTAAACATACAAAGCGAAGCTCTTTTCTCCTTCTTCTCGGCTGTATTTTAGTAGAATTGCAGTTTTCGCCAATTAATTGCCTTAAAACGTAGCAACCGCTATTCTGAGGGAAACTATGCAGGTGATAATTGGAAGAAATTCAATCGTTGAGGATAAGAAAAAAGGCGTTGCCGTTTATGTGATTCATAGATAAATTCTGTATAGTAGATTTTATAACGGAGTACACATGGAGCGCTCGGCAACTCATGTGGGCCTAATAAGCTTTTCTTTTTAAATCGTAACACCGTGGTAGTTTGCATGGATATTTTACTTTGGCTGCTGATGTCTCAAGTGTTATTGATTTTTCCAGGAAGTAAACTTACGTAGTTTTGGTGATTTGAAATGTATTTCGTAAAAAAGTTGGCACTGCATACTGTGTCCAAAAACATAAATGAGAACAACATTGAACTTCAATTAACATGCGTCTGGTATTGGAAGACCGTAGTCTCCTGTTTTATTTGCTGGAATATGACAGTAGGCCTAAATCTTATTTTCCCAATTGAATATTTTCTTCAAGTTAATCCACCCTATTAACCAACATTTCAGAAAAAAATGTGTATGTTATGCACACAGTGTACAATTGTTCTAAGCCTCTCAGAGCGAGAGACAAATTAGATTGAAAGGTGTTATTTAACTGTTAACACACGACAAATTTTAATCGTATGAAGTATCAGAAATTTCGCGTTCGGAATACACGTGTTTGAATCCTTAAGAAAATTCAGTCATTCACCAATTGTGTCAACAATGCGTTTTTGACATGTGTCAATGAATTCTTCTCTGCGCTTTGATCGGGACCGGTAATATATCATTCGAAAGAAAGAACACTGCACTTAAACACAATAAAATGCCTTGAAGAGGAAATTTTAATTGCTGTCCTGCACACCTTCAACCCAATTTAATTTTATGATACCTAGATCCTAAAACACAATTTTCACAGCGACATATGTAAAATTACAGGGAAATTCTCATAGTTAAGTATACCATTTTCTGAGAAATTATCGGTATGATATTCGATAGTACCTACCTTGTATACATGGTGCTACGTTTCCGTAAATCCAAGGAATAAACTGGGGTCAATCTGAGCTCCATGAAGTTTGATAATTATAGCTATCCTCCTCTTCCAAATGAAAATAATTTGTAGCATTGCAACCGCAGCATAAACAGAAAGTCCGTCCACAAACATCAATACGATCCAAGATTGATAAGGGAACTAATATCAATACTTAGTTTGTAATTACTGTAGTTTTGCGTTTGAGACTCGTGTCTGATGCCCATGCAAAGACGTCGAGTTTTTTTGAATGGCCAAGAGGGTGCTCTATGATGACATTTCAGCCGTAGAGTAAAGAATTAAATTAGAGTGTATTACTCCGGAGCTTTCGGTATACATCAATGAAATGCTTCAAGTTTTTGGAAAGTGCCATTATTCAACCGAAAGGAATTTAGTATGGCATCGATTTTTGTACCACACCTCGAGAGGAGATTCAAAGATACAAAATTTCACTTTGATCAATTACATACATGAAAATGTTACTCACTACTACGAAAGGATTCTTAACGAGAACATCCCAAAACAAAGGTTCGAAATGGAGAGGTGAAATTAATTTCAAAAAATCGCGAAACACCTTTTAAATGAAGAATGCCTTTACTAGAATGATCAGCTGGAGGTTTTAATCGAGAATAATCGCAAAGCTATTGAAGATAGAAGAAACAAGTCAATTGATGATTTTGAAAAGAAAAGCATGCCGAGTATAACAAAATGTAATTGATTTAAGAGATTCGTAGAAGATACTATAAATTAACTTTGTATATTACTCGGAAGCACATTTGGCTCAGAGCCAATATTCAATTTTGGCCGAGTGTTCTTTATCCCACTCGCATTCTTTTTGTGTGGTGTTAGCAAGAATGCAGAGTTTTACAGGCACCTCTTTTAAAAGTTGTACGGTTTGACGACACGATTTGAACGAGGTTCTACGGACGCGGGCGAAACATATACTAGGCCACCGCGCCGGTCAAAGCGCTATAATCACTTGCAGAAGTCACGAGTAGGCTACACGAATGATTTAGGTCAATCTATTCAGAAATGCGGGGTGTATAATTCCTCGAATTGCTTATCAGGATCAAAAATAGGAGAACATCAATTCGGAGGAAAGGCAATATGTTAGACTATACGTGGGCTATCTTCGTTGAATTCTGTAAACATACAGAAGTATATTACTTTTCTTTGAATTTTCTATGTTATTCGGGACTTTCTTCGAGCAATAGCGTGCTATAAGCACTAAACTACGGCTTTATGGCTTCTAATTTGATGACTGCATTTCATATGCTATCTGAATTGGTTTGAAATTTTGTGGACGAAGCGACGGCCGTAGTCTAGCGATCTTTAATTGAATTTCTTTTATAATGCGGTCAATGAACGAAAGGAGACAGGAGTAGTCGCTCTATTCATATAATATTTAATAATGTTGTTTATTGTATTTTCTAATTCTTCACATATATTTCAGTTAGCATCCGCTAACTATCTTCATGTATAATACATGCGGATTTGTAAAAATCACCGCAAATTTGGTATCAATTTCCGCGCTTAAGATCGACTATGAACAACTTCCACGCTCTGCTGACACATTCAGATTTGGACCTTATTGCTAGCGAGTGTATGGTTTCAATGAGTTGGGAAAGATTCTGCTGACATGCACCGCGTGAGCAGCGGTTTTGCGACGGTCTCAGAGCTGCAAGACATTTCTTATGACAAAGTCGATTTATGCGAACGTTTCCCTTTGGGAACCGTTGACAAAGAAACATTTTCTTTCCCACGTTTTGGTTTCTCTCAATAAGAAATCGTTCTAAGTGTTGAGTTCAATTAGTTTTTTTGCACGCGTTCTATAACTATCTATGTATCTGTCGGGGTGAATTGCGATTTTGCTGAAAGTCTGAATCTTCTCTCCTGTTTGGAAATTTTACCATCTGAAATTCTTTATTTACCGTTGCATCCTGAAATCGGACGCTAGTGATGCAAATTACACACATACAAAATGAATGTGAGACTTACGACGTATATAAATTTTTGATTAAATGTTGATCATCAGTAGTTTTTTAACTGTGCTGCATGATAGCCTACAATATTTCTTACAGATGACTTGGATTATGTCTATAATTATCGTCGCTCAGCGATATGAAAAGTAAGGGAGTATGTCGGAGACTGACGGAGAGCAGCCCAGGAAAAGACCTTGTTTTGACCGCACCAGTGAAACTTCTGATAACCGAAGGTTGGAGAAACAAACTTACAAATTTCCAGACCATTGTTCTAAGCCAACTAGAAAGCTTCAAATTGTGATCCAAATTGCCCAGTATCCTCGCCCAGCTGCGAGTCCTGTATCGGATAGCACACGTGTGGATTCCTGAATGGAAATTTCCTTACATACTTCTACGCCGTCGATCAGGAAAGACCCCACATTTACGATCCAATGCCTGATAATCTTCGACCAGTTAACTAGCCGTGCAGCAACACCACGCACGCGCTTCCCGATGAAATTTCCGGACCTTTCTTCTACGCCGACCGGAAGACCCCTATTCGATCCAATGCCTGATAAAATCTTCGACCAGTTACGAGCCGGCATCAACACCAACGCCTGCGCTCCCCGATGAAATTTCCGGACATTCTTCTTCTACGCCGACCAGAAAGACCTAGACCGCCCTATTTCGACTCCAATGCCATGATAATCTTCGACCAACAGTTACTAGCCGTGCCATCAACACCAACGCGCGCTCCCGATGAAATTTCCGGAACATTTTTTTTTTTTCTCTTTCTACGAGACCGACCAGAAAGACCACCCTAATTCGATTCCAATGCCTGATAATCTTCGACCAGTTACTAGTAGTGCATCAACACCAACGCGCGCTCACGTGGCCGATGGAAATTTCCGACATTCTTCTACGCCGACCAAGAAAGACCCCCTATTTTCGATCCAAATCCTGATAATCTTCGACCAGTTACCAGCCGGTGCATCAACACCAACGCGCGCTCCCGCATGGAAATTTCCGGACAGCTCTCTCACGGCCGAGACTGGAAGACATGTTCAGAGCTCTTTGGGTGTTCTATGTCATCGTTAGCATAAGATCTTCGTGGACCATACAATTCACGAAGCTCTAGTGCAACACTGAACAGAGTTTCCTAGTAGAAGTAATGCGGAAGCACGAATACCACTGCCATCCCAAATTATAAAACTTCTGAGTGCTAACTTCACATTTTAAACAAGGAGAACAATAGATGCTTAAGACCACTGAGGAATAAGAATAATATTCAGATACCTGACATCGATGTGATACTCCCTTGTGAGCTTATTACGGACTGTGAGAAATTGAATGAGCATTTCAGTTACATCTGATAAAGTGGAAACATTTGGTCTTACGTTGGAAATGTTGGTGGTGATGAAGTTAGATCGACAGTATACATGCACTGTCAAAGCTTTTTACTACAAAGGTCGCCTGTGAACTAAATTTGGCTTAAAAGGGAAACTATCACTTAAAAACTGTTTCCCGAATATATGTCGTGTCATTTTTGGAATTGCCGCGAAATGAATTTACGAATGCATCTGAAAAAAGATATAATCCGACTCTATAACAGAGATGGCTGAAGAAAAGCCCCATATTCTGTAAAACTCTGATGTAATGTAGATAAATTGTCAAGGTGCATTGCCATTTTTCAAAAATTGCATCTCTTTATTTCGCAAAGTAACCATGATTCATGAATGTCAATGCAATTTTACCAGATGCTTTTAATTTGATTGATAATGTAATCATTAGAAGTATATCATGTACATGTTGTAGAGACCATCACATTGCGCAATAATAGAGTAGCCCTGATTTATGATTGAACACACCGAATTTCTTGGAAAAATTTGCATCTAATAGCATTTGGAAAGTTTTGAAAAGCTCGACATAATTTAATTATAAATGTTACTGGAAAAACAACCTGATTTTTGTTATTGTGGTGATTAGCTTTTTTACAAATAATATTTTCAACCTTAGCAAAAGATTATCTTTCAGATTTGAATTATAGGCTACAAATATTCCTCATAATTGCATGCACCTGATAAAATAATAGTGTACTCGGTTTTCCCAATTATGTTCACAAGTAGAATTAATATGCTAATTGAATATTATTAAATTTACTCCGAGTATATTTACTTATCTGGATAACTTACTTTCCCGGGCATTATAATCTACTCGCAAGTCAACCTGCCAGGTACATATTGGATATGTAGATGGTCTCTGAAGTGGAAAGTGGACTTGGCTATATTGCAAAATCATGCTATGAAATTGTAATTTTTCCAGAATTGTCTGTGTATACTCTGGTTGATTGATGTGATACAATTTTGTTAACTTAGTTGTACATGGTTTTTCTAAGAACAATTATTTTTGGTGAGATTTCACTATCTTTCTCATGCGGATTACAATTGTAGTAATCAATGAAATTCGTTTTTTGGAAACTAAAGTTTATATTGGAAATAATACTTTTCTTAATTTAGGATAGCGGAACTTGTCGACCATTGCTAAAGTTTAATTAAAGCTACCATGATCCGAAATAATTTAACGTTACTCTAACGTTTTTGGGGTGCACGATAAACCTTCGATCAAGGATTTATATTCTTGGGTTGTATTTAATATGCTAATTTAATTATGATGAAAAAACGGTAACATACTTTGATCTTAGTATATCTCTCGATCATTGGAAATTAGTGAAATGAGAAGTATAGTGAGTTTTGCGAAGTATGCTAACGTTACTTTTTAGATTTGACTAACAAAAAACTTAACGTTATAGGTTTTCGTTAGGATAACAGGAAAAAAGTGGACCATTGCTAACGTTATACTTCTCTATTTGCTAACGTTAAAGTTGCATAATTCGAACAGATATTAACGTTACTCTAACGTTATTGTTACTAAATCGTCGACCAG
>CAJQUW010000997.1:0-16922 GCA_907163375.1 Prostheceraeus crozeri
AAAAAATAAACAAACAAGAAAATAAAAACAAAACAGAAGAAGAAAAATTAACAATATAAACAATATAAAAATTAATAAAAATAATAAGAAAAAAGAAAAAAAATAACAAAAAAAAAAAAATCACACGATAAGAGAAAATATAATAAAAAAAAAAACAAAAAGTAAATAAATAAAATAAAAAACCAAAATAGATACCAAAAAAAAACTAAAATAAAAATGTTAAATTAAATAATTTTTCTTAATTTTATTTTATATAAGGAATCTATTTTATAAGATTATTCTTATTAAAAATATATATAAACTTCTTTAATAACAATAGACAAAACATAAATAACAGAAAAAAAAAGCATAATATAACATATATAAATTGAAACAAAATATATAAAAAAAACAAAAAAAAATAGAAACATAAAAAAATTAAGCAAATAAAACAACCGTAACAAAAAAAAAAAAAAAAAAAAAATACAAAAACGACAAAAAAAACAGGAAAAGAACAACAACCAAACAACAATGTGCCCTTAGTTAATATAAAAATAAGGTAAAAAAAAAGAAAAAAAAAAAGAATAAGAAACGAAAAAAAGAGATATAAAGAAAAAAGAAAATAAAAAAAATAAAGATAGAAAACCAAAAAAAACAAGAAAAAAAGGAAAAAAAAAGTATAATATAATAACAGTAAAAAAAAAAGATAAAAATAAATACAAAAAAAAAAATATAAATAAAAAAAAAAAAAAAAAATAAAAATAAAAATAATAAATTAAAAAAACTAAAAAGTAATTAAAAATAAATAAATAGAAAAAAATCAAAAGATAAAAAATCTTAACAATAAAAATAAAAAAAAAAAAAATAAAAAAAAATGAAAAATTGAACAGAATAAAAAAAAAAAAAAAAAAATAAAAAAAAAAAAAAGAAAAAAAAAAAAAAAAAAAAAAAAATAAATAACAAAAAAAAATAAAAAAAAAAACAAAAAAAAAAAGAAAAATAAAAAAAAAAAAAAAAAAAAAAAAAAAAAAAAAAACAAAAAAAAAAAAAAAATTTTTTCCCGGTTCAATTGGTCAAGAAACACTAATTTATACATAGAATTTTGATATACTACTATTTTGGGTAAATATGGTGTCTAAGGAAGTGTTTCCGACCCTCACCCAGCTTCAACTGATAGATGATGGTGACCAGGGTTAGTGTGGAGGGATGAGGTGGGTGGAAAATTTGTTCCGGTTCAATTGGTCAAGAAACACTAATTTATACATAGAATTCTTGAATATACTACTATTTTGGGTAAATATGGTGTCTAAGAGAAGTGTTTCCGACCCTCCACCCAGCTCCAACTGATAGATGATGGTGACCAGGGTTAGTGTGGAGGGATGAGGTGGGTGGAAAAAATTTTTCCCGGTTCAATTGGTCAAGAAACACTAATTTATACATAGAATTCTTGAATATACTACTATTTTGGGTAAATATGGTGTCTAAGAGAAGTGTTTCCGACCCTCCACCCAGCTCCAACTGATAGATGATGGTGACCAGGGTTAGTGTGGAGGGATGAGGTGGGTGGAAAAAATTTTTCCCGGTTCAATTGGTCAAGAAACACTAATTTATACATAGAATTCTTGAATATACTACTATTTTGGGTAAATATGGTGTCTAAGAGAAGTGTTTCCGACCCTCCACCCAGCTCCAACTGATAGATGATGGTGACCAGGGTTAGTGTGGAGGGATGAGGTGGGTGGAAAAAATTTTTCCCGGTTCAATTGGTCAAGAAACACTAATTTATAATAGAATTTCTTGAATTATTATACTATTTTGGGTTATATGGTGTTCTAAGAGAAGTGTTTCCGACCCTCCACCCAGCTCCAACTGATAGATGATGGTGACCAGGGTTAGTGTGGTAGGGATGAGGTGAGTGGGAAAAAATTTTTCCGGTTCAATTGTGTCAAGAAACACTTATTTATACATAGAATTCTTGGAAATATACTACTATTTTGGGTAAATATGGTGTCTAGAGAAGTGTTTCCGACCCTCCACCCATCTCAAACTGATAGATGATGGTGACCTGGGTTGTGTGGAGGGATGTGCGGTGGGTGGAAAAATTTTTCCGGTTCTCTTTTGGTCAAGAAACATATTTATACATAGAATTCTTGAATATACTACCTATTTTGGGGTAAATATGTTGTCTTAAGAGAAGTGTTTCCGGACCCTCCACCCAGCTCCAACTGATAGATGATGGTGACCAGGGTTAGTGTGGAGGGATGAGTGTGGGTGGAAAAAATTTTTCCCGTTCAATTGGTCAAGAAACACTAATTTTATAATAGAATTCTTGAATATACTGACTATTTTGGGTAAATATGGTGTCTAAGAGAAGTGTTTCCGGACCCTCCACCCAGCTCCAACTGAATAGATGATGTGACCAGGTTAGTGTGGAGGGATGAGGTGGGTGGAAAAAAATTTTTCCCGGTTTCAATGGTCAGAAAACACTAATTTATACATAGAATTCTTGAAATATACTACTATTTGGGTAAATTGGTGTTCTAAGAGAGTGTTTCCGACCCTCACCCAGCTCCAACTGATAGTGATGGTGACCAGGGTTAGTGTGGAGGGAATGAGGGTGGGTGAAAAAATTTTTCCGGTTCAATTGGTCAAAGAAACACTAATTGATTACATTAGAATTCTTGAATATACTAACGATTTGGTAATATGGTGTCTAAGGAAAGTGTTTACGACCCTCACCCAGACTCCAACTGTAGATGATGGTGACCAGGGTTAGTTGTGGAGGGATGAGGTGAGTGGAAAAAAATTTTCCCGGTTCAAATTGGTCAAGAAACACTAAATTTATGCATGGATTGGGCAAAATGATTGTCAACGAAATGTGTTTTTCGAACTTCTACCGAAAACCTGATGGATGATAGTTGATTGTCATTTACTTGGTCTGAATTGACGCTCTACCCCTTTCATAACTGATAAGTGATGGTTGGTTTGGAAAGAGATTTACGTGGTGGATGAGGACAACATTTTCTGACTATGTGATTTGGCTGGTTGTAGCCATGCGATGTGAACTTGTGAGTGGTGGAGATGGGTAGCAGTGTTTAATTTGGTAAAATATGCATAGAAACGCTCCTTTTGCAGATGCAATATCATGGTTTGCACGTGTTTTTGCAAGGAAACCTCATTTTTCGTCAATTTAGACATAGCGGTGTGTTGAGTTGATACGTTTAAACAAAAAAAATAAACTCAAATTATCAAAATTGTTTTAATAATTTCGAATTATTGTTTTAGTTTTAGTTGTTTCGTGCTTTTTGTTTGTGTAAAATAGGTTTTAGGGTATTTGGCACCAAATTGGCATTGTTTCTCAGACTTGTTTCAAAGATTTTCTCAGACGTGTTTCCAAAGTCCGCTACGTGTTTGGAAATACCACCAAGTTAAAATCAGCTGTAGCAACTTCAAATAGAGTCAATTTCAAACAAGCTGCAATTGCATCTAAAGAAAAAATGGCTGAAATTAAATTTTAAATATCAAGATGCAAAAGTACCCGTACATCAAAGGCCACCATCAGTAACTTTTCTTCCCCAATAGCATAACATAGCTTAACAGGATGGCTTAATTCCATAGTTGAAGTACAAATTTTTGCACGTATTAACCTATGTAGACAATAACCTCATCGATGTACTCCTTTCGACCCCAGTTCTGAGCGATTTTCGAGTTCTTTTCCTTTTCCTGCGTTTCTCATCTCTTTCCAAAGAAAGCAACAGGCATATTCTGGGCAAATCAGTCACGATATTTCGATTGAGCGCAAAGCCGAGGTCTGATTCTCAATAAGGAAAATAACCTCGACCCTCCTACGCGAATATGCTGTAATTCGACCAAGAATTAAGACAGTCAACCTGATTCTCAATAAGGAAAATAACCTCGACCCTCCTACGCGAATATGCTGTAAGTCGACCAAGAATCACAACTTCATCTGGCGCCGTAGCAGACGCACGCATTCATGTGTTGCTCGTTCAGGCTCCCAATACGAATCGGCAAATTCTTGTTTGTTACAACTCTCTTGCGCATTTTATCTTCGATTTTTTTTACATCATCAGATCAGTTTTTTGCTGCGCTTTCTTGTGACCCTCACCGCACGAATCACTATGGACTTTTTGCCACAAAATTTGATTTTTTTGAGTTAATCACCTGGTTTCTACATCACCTGATCATGCCCTGTGGGAACCAATCTTGCGAAAAACTGGCGAATGTCAGCTGCAGAATATCATGCTAAAGTTCAGTCATATTTGCGGGATATTCGCTGGCGAAGTTCGCCGGCGACAATTCGCGCTCTGCTACCTTTTACTTTTGACTCTCTCTCTTATTTTCTTTAGTAATCCGCCTCTACAGCCGAGGCTCTATTGTCTCCCTCACCTCCTCACTATCCGCCACATATGGCTAATCTATCTAAGAAATAAGTGCAGACTATCATTCTTTGATAATGATAAGAATATAGAGAATCCGCTTATATCAATTTTCATAACATCTCTTGACATTCAATAATTTACAACAATGACAAATATTTGAATAATATCATAGTATTTACTGCGACATTTATGGAAGATAAATACTCTTTTTAGTTTAAGCCTTCGTGAATTAAAAAAGATCCCTTTTTATCACATCAGACTGAGTATAAAATATATTTTCATGTGAAGGTAATATACGAACATTACTACTTACCACTAATTAGTTGCTACAATATCCACGATTTCGCCGGTTGGCGAAAAATCAGCTCGCATTACTAAACAAATATCTACCAACTACCCGGTGCAAAATCACATCAGGGCCCCTTAAGGGATATTCGTCAGGGCCCCTAAGTGCGAGTTCCGCGTGTTTAGTTCAGGGGCCCTGGCGGTGTAGCCCTAACCTATGAAAGAATAAATTCTGCTCTCAAAATTATTATTCCTTATTACAATGTACTACTTATTTAACTGGTACTCTATTTGTAAGTAGTATGAAATCTATTCTTAATTTCTTTGCGTTTCACAATACAACACCGCTTCTAACAGAATTTGACACTGTTCTTTCATATACATGTAGTTGGATTATTTAAATTTCCACTATGATCAAAGAATCAATTATTTCTTTCAATCGGAAAAGGAAAATTGACTTTGCTGTTTCACAGAAAGCCTCTATTTCTGAAGTCGGAAAAGCTGTTTGTAGCTTGATACATTGAGAAAATGGCAACCATTGCACACATAATGTCATCAATTCATATCTTCACGATCGAATAGAGAATGTCATTGACGACGATGTAGCGCTTCATTGCTGAAAAATATAAAGTAAGTTATAAATATTAGAATCAGAGCTGATGGTCAGCTATATGCCTATACTATTATGAGAACCAACGAAACTATGCGAGACAAATTTAACAGAATTAAATATTGTTATAAGTGAAACGCAGGAACAATCCATTCAATCTCTACACACTATAAGTTGACACTAAAACGTTATTTATAACAATAAACATAATGACGGGAAACCAATCAGGAGTTTATCCACTAGTGTCATAGCTGTTGGAATTGGCATCTCTCGGATGAATGAAAGATACGTAAATATATTGATAGGCCATTATATAATTCAATAAAATTTCACCATAATGCTCAGAAAACGCATTTGGCTATATTGCCAGACATATATAATCTAACTATTCGTCAGTTCATTGTCGGAATAGCCTTCGCGACGAATGGAGTGATGAGGAGGTTAGGATCCGAAGCATCCCATTTTTTATATTACATGTTCATTATATATTTCCTGAGATTGAGAGAAATTATCTACGTTAACATGAAAGTTATGCCTGATTAGACCAATGTATTAATAGGGATGCGCCAACGCAGTCGGCATACCACTAAGGTGATATGCCACGCGTGATTTCACGCGTAATTACGGAACACCCACCAAAACATCCAGTGGTTAAGGACATTCTATTCTTCTATCCGCGTAACATACGCGCTGACACTAAGAGTCAGAAATCACTTGATCTGATGCTGTTAAAACCATTAGGAAATGTTTATGAATACGCGCGGGAGAGACGTTATAGTTTGCGTGTCGTCCGCGGTTGTCTGCGCTGCCGCTTGAACCACGGGGATGAACCGCTACGCATGTTCTGTCTACCCCTGAGCATGAAATGAGGGTCCTATCACATTGTTTAGTCCTCTGATACATGCAGACACATTGAGACGCAAAGGTCTATGTAACAGGACTGCACAACTTTATTAACTTATACAGTATAACTTAATTGCAGCAAAATCCCGCATAGCCACGGATGTTTGGTTGGTCATGTGTAAATTACGCGTGATTGAGCGTGGCATGTCACCTAGTACCAACCTTTACTCACCCGAGTCGGAGTTTTTTACGACTCCCGCATCTTAGCAATAATAAATAGTTTCCTGATGAAGTACAACTATCGATTCAATATTTGTAGTATTTACAAACTGCCAACGGAATTTTCAAATTAAATTTGAAAAAGCGTCTCCTCAAATATATTTAAGTATATGTGATCGAATAAATATGAACTGCGAAGAGTAGCCCACATTTGATAAAGTGATGACAATTAACAATTTCGACTGCAAAGATTGATAAACATCAAACAGAATTTTTTTTTATTTGGTTTATTTATTAACTACTAGGGTGCTGTAAACTCGCTTAATCGATTAACATGCCAAAAAAAACATACACATTAGCTGAACAGATGAGCTGCTTTCATGACAAACTTGTACCCACCTGTACAGCAACAATTTGTAACTTTTGACAGCGCGAGACGCGTCGATGCATTTACTAGTATTTTACAATAAAAATAGCAGTCGAAAAATTCGGAGAGAATTTTCTTGAATTAATCCATGACTGACCTCCCGTACAGACAGGTATGCTATACGATGCTAAGCCATAAATAACCTTTCAACGCGGTTCCAATGAAAGTCAAAGAAGTGTCTCGATCTTTGGCAGGAAATTTATTAAAAGAAGTTGAACCTCCGAATTACAAACATGGATAACCTTTCATGATGTACTTTGGCTACCATTATGCTGAATATTTTGAGAAAATATATTTATAATTAATTATAAAACGAATTGCTATCACTAAAATATCATAATGTAATAAATGAAATAATCAAATATAAAATGATAAATAATAATAAATGTGTATAAAATAAATAAAATAAAATCTATAATTATATTGACTAAATCATATCGTAATTATTATTATTTATATCTAAAAAATATTATACGCATGATGTTCAAGAAAATATTTTTCGAGATAGGCCCTATGGAAGCAAAAAATGGCAAGTCATCACGCTCTGAAGCATGTAAATGACATGATCATAGCACATTTTTAGTGGTTTATCGTAGATATCGTCTCATAAAACGTCCCATACTCCAACAATGAATTAAGAAGTTTTTATTTCTTTTTTGTCAAAAAGCATTAATATTTGGAGAGCTAAATATAGCTTGTAAAGAATCTATTTTGAAGCACATTGTTAAGAAATTTGTTAGATAAGATGTTGCATTCCATATTCCGATCGAGGAAGGGTAATATACGCCTTGAAATAAAGCAAAAAAAAAAATTGACTTAAATACATACGGTACTCTGTAGGCCGGGTATGTAGTCAATTAGTTCGATTACTATATTATTTTGAATATAAGTCATTTTGAAACAAAACCTCTCGCGAAAACGAAAGTTTGGTCTCGAAAGTTAGAAGTTATATCAAAAATTTCGACGGGGCTTACCGGCATCATGGTCAAATCGGAATTTTAAAGCAGTTGAAGAAAAGAATGAGCTATAATGAATTCATATCAACCGACAAACGCACGTATTCACTTCAATCCATAATGGTGGAGGCGAATGTCCAGTCTTGAATATCAGTTGGTAGATTTTTAAGAAAAAACAAGTCCGAGAAAGGACTAAGAATGATGAAGAATCTGTGTGACTTAAGAACACTTGAAACTAATAATTTTATATAGAATTGCGTCATTTGAGTACACAAAGCGCACTCATAAAATCAACTGGTTTTAATATTTGCTATCACACTTGTTTACTAATGAATATGTAGCACAATTGTCGCTCTGAAAACTCACACTTTGATATATTCAGTGATTTCTATTAAGTCTCCGTTGCAATGGTACACTGCGAAGGGACCCCAAATAAATTTACGCCATATATCAAGGATTATTTTTGTACACGAAACATATGAAAAGGATGCTTTTATGTCTGCGGTGTAAGCCATGATACGGCATTTCCCAGAGGATTTTTAGCTGCACATTATCTGAACTGCATGTTGCATCAAAGCGATATGTGTAAACATCTTCGAGCAAAACGATCCTTGAATTATGTTCAGATATGTAGTATAGAATGATAACGTGAAATCAGTAGTATATAAATGAACAGCACTTTCATTAACAGGAAAAGAATCTGATCGGATTTTAACGAGAGTCGTGCGATTGTATTTTTTCGGGCGGAAGACAGATAAGTCACACCGCAATTTTTATGTAAAAGACATGGGATAGGGAGTATATAATATTTGTCACGGCCTAAAACTGTACATGCAATGTCGTTATAACCCATTTACACGCAACGCCTAACAGCGGGATATGGCAACTGTATATTGTCCTGCGATCTACTACAGTATAGTACTTTGATTTGACAAAATTACTCTTGAATAATATTCATCAGGATGAATGATGTAGAATGATAACGTAGAAATCAGTAGCATAGAACCCAGACCTTTATCACCAATAAAAAATAATTTGATTAATTTAACGAAACCGTGCGATCTATTGTCTAGATGCCCTAATCTGCATTGTGTGTTTATGACGGAGAGGTTGATGTCGAATTTTTGAGTCGGCATATAAATATTGATTCCATATAGGGACCGACAATTTCTATATACTGATGAGCCGCTTTATGAGCTTCGGAGCTCAATTTTCTCTAATGAGCAGTTGGGATAAGGATTGCCCATCGCCTGTGTTTATCCTGATATCATATCATCCATGATGGACTTAATCTATGCTTATGTGTTCAAAGTTGATAAGGGAATTCTGAGTTTACAATTTCTTATTAGCACGAGCTTATAATTCTGATGTGAAGATTTTATTCCAGGTCACACAAGTTATACATGGCAGACACAAACAGATACAGTCCACCGACTCGCTGTTGAAAAATGGTTTTCATGAACATCTCGAGGCTCTTGCTTTCTCTCCAGAAGGCCGATTGAAATATTCCCCATGTACATGCATATGTTGACCTGGTTTTGATTGGGGATTAATCTTACAGTTATTGGAATTTAGTATATGTCCCAGACATAACTCCTGCTGTAGGACTAATTACCTACTTGTATTTTTAGTACTTGTACTTGTAGTATTTTGAAGCCCTTGATGTCTGGGCAAAAGTGATCATTGTTTTCCACCCTAATAAGTTCCAAATAAATGCAACTTGTAAATTCAATCGAACCATAATTTCTGGAACTCCAATAATGAGAAATCTCGAGCATCATTAATGGCAAGCATGTCAAGTCAATTTATTAACGTAAACTAGGCGGTCCAAGTATGTTGGAAAAGTGTCGATAAGAATGGTAAGAAACACAAATCAAAATCCGCAGAATCTAAATTCAACGTGTAAGTTTTTCGATTTTAACACAAATGTTGACCTTGCTGAAAGAAGTTCTGAAGTCGAGGAGGCGCACAAGCAGCAAAATATTGCACGCAGCTGCCAACAACAATCTAATCACGTTTTCGTGCTGTTCTATATGGCCAAAAGCCTTAGAGCGGAGATGTAGCGAATTCATAGTCCATGCATAGACACGGTCCTTGAAATTGTGAATTACCGAAAATCCAACACGAAATTCGGCTCTTGCTCAAAAATCAATTGCAATTATTCATCAAGGTCTGAATGGAATAATCATTCCAAAGCCTAATTATGGGCCATAGCCAGAAAGTAACAAGCAATTATCCGCAAAATTCTGGGATTCCCTTCTATAAATTTCAATCTACAGCTAGGCCTACTAAACAGGAAAAGGTATCAGCAGAATTTAACCACGCCAGCAAAAGAACCCTCTAACCGGATGAGGTCATGACAGCAGTGGCTTTCCATTAGGGTTTCTAATTTGGCGGAAAATGTCCAAGTAATTAGGATTTCCAAAAACCAAATCTAAGAAATTCGAATTATAGTCGAAGCTACGCATGTAATAAAAATTTGAATCCACAGATTGGTATTTGGGAAATATTAATTACTATGAAATTAGATGGATCTCGGAGAAGAGATACCCACACATTGCGGAAAATGGTTTTGTTAAGTTTACAGCTGTACACATATCATGAAACAATGAAACGGAATGACAGTTTGGATGGATCAGATTATGGTCTTCGTCCTACCATTCCTCCTAATATTTAATTGTTGCCTGGTGGATTCCCATAACGAAACAACAAAAGAATAGATTTGGAAGAAAAAGAAGTTAACAGCTTAAAATGAAACTTTTGAAAAGTATCTGATTTTCTTTTACATATTTATTATACTTTTTTTCTTTTTGTCTCTCTTATTGGGTTCTTTTCTATTTGTTGTATATTCACTTATTTTCTTAAGATTTTTTTTTATTGGTATTTAATGTTTTTTTCTTAATTTAAGTTTATTTTATCTCTTTTTGTAACTTATTTTAATGTCCTGCAATAATGAAGTGAAATTTAAACTACGAGGTCCCGTGCAAAATTTGTGACGAATTTATTAGTGAGGTCCAAAGTGGCAATGCAAACGTGCACCAGCTTGGAAATTATGCTTCTACAATTCCTGCTATCAATTCAGATATGAGAAAGTGGTGATTGAGACAGTTGACATAACTGATTGATCAAGATGGATCTAAGGTTGCTTAGAATTGTCTAGATTGGTGTAGGTTTGATTATGACTTACGGAAATTATTCAGTGTCTGTGTCACTGTGGAACCAATCCACTTCTCCTTTTTGATGGGACAGAATCAGCAGAATAATGTTCTCTCTCTCGTCGATCAGCCACCAAACATCGAATCTCGAGCATTATTGAAAAATCTGGCTATTTGAACCTCAATATGCTTGTGTTTGAGATCAGGTTTGGAATATTTTGAATAGTGCCATAGAGAAAAAAGAGTCCCTGAAAATAAAAGATGGATCCTTATAACAAAATAGCAGAAGAAACCGTACTTTTCAATAACAAAAACTGCTAAAATCTATGATAAAAACTCATCAAAAATGAATTGAACAGAAGGGATACATTGAACAAATTGACTACTACGTGTAGGAGAGAATAAATTTCAATGAACATTAAATCAAAAGAAAAAAACAAGTAATTAATGTAAGACATTTAGTAAATGAACTTGAAGCCCACCGCGATCGACCATCCATGCTTCGTGACAGCAATGATTTTTATTTTAACTGTTTATAAAAGATAGGTTTGTCACACAAAAATTTATATATTGATTATCCTAATGGGTTTTTTATTTTCATATTTATACATTTAGTTAAAATTAATAATCTGTGGCTTTCTGGGTTGTAAGTACTTAAATCCGCAAGAACGACTCTTCGGATTTAAAAACGCAAAACTCGGAAAAATCCATTGATTATTTTTTTACTTAATCCATGATTATGTCTCGTTCCAGGTGGTTGCATTTTCTCTTGAATGATAATACTGAAGTATATCACGGGAGCTAGGCAAGTAGTTGAGTCAGGGAACGATGGGTCGCAGCTGAAACATTGACATGGCATTGTAGGCTACAACCCTCTTGACTACTAAATCTTTACGTCCTCGTCGGATCAGATCGATCGCGTACGTTCATTTGGATAGACCTGGGATTGACAAATCCCAATGCACACTACTTCCAAAGGAAGAATTGTGACATATTGGTTGTAAATACAATTTAATTGATTTAAATTAATTTTTGTGAAAGGAATTAAATGAATAGAAATCGCTCTTTTTGTCAACGATGGGCTATCTCTAAAAAATCGTATATCAGCACATTTTTTAATTGTTGTAAGTTGCTGCTAGCATCTTTATACCATGTGATGTGTGAATATCACAATGTTAGAACACTAATCATTGAATTTAAACTTCATTTCAAAACATGCATGCTTGAACTTTTTTGAATATCGATTGAAACGGAAAATCCACAAACGATTCAGGAAAAGGAATTTCTGTATGCAGTTTTAATTAAATTTGTAGTTGGATGAAGACAAGATATAACGTGTATATACCGCTGGTAATAGGATATGAAGATTGAGGTTATACATTCAACTATTCCCATGATATGTACATGTAGTAAAGTGCATAGTGATAAGATAGTTTCCATACTTGCCTGCATTTATGAAAAATATATAAAGGAAGTCAACAAAACAGAAGCAAATTTTTAAAATTAGATATATAAATAATAATTTACTAAAATGATAAAATTACAGAAGCACACCACTAATACAGATCAGACTCTTTCATATGTATGCTCCTAATCTAGAATCAATAATTGAACAGAAGTTGCATAGTACGGACATCTTACCCGAAATTGTAAAAATTTTTTGCTGAAATTTCTGTGAAAATTTTGTGCTGTCAATTAGACATGTTAATGCTCTACCATTATAAATAATATATATGTTAGTTTCTAAATAAAACCGAGGCACAGCAAATGAAAGAGCATAATCTGCACATGCTTCCTATAATATACACTCGACGACAAAATGTACCCCCATACTAAGTTGTTTTGAAGAAAAACACTTTAATTTCCAGGCTCCTGACAAAGATAAGAATTTTTTTTTTTCCTGGAAGAGATTTACTTCCATCAGGTGGTTGTTTTAAAGATCATATAATGATGAAAACAACAAGATATTCACAAATAATTCATTAAAATTTAGTGCGTACCACCTTTGTTAACAATAATTGCTTCAACTCGAGAAGTCATTAAACTCAAAGCCACCTTTTTTGGCAAATCTCAGAAACCTACCGGATATACTTGCCCATTACATTTAAGAAAGCCATTGATCAGTTCCTGTTTTATTGAGGAAAAAAATGATCATAGATTCTTCCGCATTTTGCATTGAAGCAATATTTAGTCTCTTTCGTTTGCTCTAACCCGATGTCCTTCCAGCACTGGTTGGAATTCAAAGTAGTGAAAAGAGGCAAACGAGCCCGGGACGAACAAAAACACGAATAAGGTTTTGTTAGAAACTTGCTCTATAACTGTTTGGGTAATTTTGTGAAAAATAGAAATTTTGAATAAATTCCTACTATGTTTTGCTTAATTGCGTTTGTTAGAGGCCCTAACAGTTTTCTAAGCAAAATAAATAGAAATTATAAAAAACTTTTTATATTGTTGTTTAAATTATTTATGAAGACTATTAGGTCAAATTATCCTGAAATGTCAGAACAAAACATTAATTAAATACATGTTTTCAGATAAAAACAGGATATGCCATCCAAAAAACGCCAGTGTGCTGTCAGGAGCATTAAACTTTTTGATTGACATGAATCGATGAGAAATTGTTCACAAAAGGCCATATGATTCACTGGAATATCTCTCATTGAAGAACTGTGAAGATCGATTGCTTGGTCAAATGAGCTTGTGAAAATAAGTTTCAAGCACGGAATGTAAGCAATCCAGATCTTGTGTTCGGAAATTGTATGTTTTACGTTTCCATATTGCTTGTATGAATGCTTGTGTATTATCTTTCGTGAAAACTACTCGATTTAAGTCATGATATGAAGCCTTAAATCCGAAGAAAAAGAAGAAAACAGTTTTTAAGTCGTGTGAAATTTCACCGACTCTGAGATCCTATCGAACTGTAGTAATCGCTTTCGAACTTGCTCTAACAAATCGTTCTCCTCAGGAAGGAACGATAGGAATTCCCGTGACGAGAATCCTAATATTGGTGTGTGCTGGTATATTTTAGAAGTCCTTGTATGAAATAAGCTCAGAGGAGCTTGCTATCATTTTACCCGATGTTTCAACCGAGTGTGTCACGAAGCATGTTTGCACGAGTAATCTGTTTTCATGATTATTTCTAAAGCATTACTTTATTCTAATGCATCCCAACCTCGTGCACAATTACATCTAATTTAAATTTCTGGGAACCTATTCTGAGAAGGGACTTATCAATGTCTTCAAGATGGCGAGCCTCCCGATCTTCGAACATTGCAAAGGCATGTCTATCTTCGCCGCGCTCTACGTCAATCAGTCCATAGTTCACGGATCCCTCATGTAGTGTGGTGGGTGTGAATTCCTGTTCGTCTGAAGTGAAGACTTGACTGGCCAGCAGTTTTTCTCTATTCATTGGAAGAATACTGTAATATGCATGTTGTCATCCTTTGTTTAAAGGATCATTAGCGTCGAGTGTCCAGGATTGGAGTGTATATGGGTTGCGTTCAGGCTATTATTCAGACATGTGAGTAGTAGCAAGTTAAAATTGTATTTGTGTAAATCAGCGTTGGTAAAAAAAAAACCAGGATGACTTGAAAAAAACATTCTAGAGCCATGGCCATTCAAATTTAAACTTCCTTCAATTACCAAATTAAAAATGTACATTCAGTTAAAGGAATTAATCGTGTGATTCATTCGATGATCGTTGATAGGAGATGGGAGACTTTTCGAGGTCCTTGATGATGAGGCATAAAGTCCCCCCCAAAAATAGGGGGTGGTTAAATTTCCTCCCGCATTATTAAAAAAAATTGCAAGCGTTCTCCGGATTTCCCCTCGAGTAGAATACCGCAGCGTGATGCGGCTGGCCTTCCAGTGGGTGTGTTCACTTCGGGAGCCTGGTCGGTAACGATGATGTTTAGTGATGGTCCCTCATCAAATCATAAGAAAGTTAACTTCCTACTGAAATTCATCAGCATCGAGTAATAGAGAAGGAGAATCCATATTCTATGGGACAATCCTCACCATAACAGCGCGCACCGCTTAGCAATGTGCACAGCAGGTCGTCCCATGCGTCAATTGAATCTAGCTGAAAATCTATTCTTCGAGGAGAGAAAGGGATACTAAAAAGAAGGTCCACCAATGTGGCGATTGATAATCTGTCCTAAAAGATAGCATGACATGAAGTTGAAGTGGTCGTGCTTAAAACATCAGGATCACAGGGCAACTTTGGGGACCGACACTAATTATCACTGTACCAGCTGGTCGTATGGAAATAAAGATTGAATCTGTCTTTTTAATTCGCTGATTGATACTGTGCGATAATGTTAGCTTGCGTGCACAATCGAAAACCGTCGTTTGTCAGGCCTACATGAAGGGGTTGGCATATTTTTTTTAAATACGGAATTTTTGTTGTTTTTTAATAGGTCAAATGCTGCGGTTTCACTGTAATAATTTGGTTTTGTGCAAGACATTTGAGGGTGACGTTTGATTGATACTGGGGATTTACAGTTGATGGGGAAATTATTTGACATCAAATATCAAATCGGAATTTTGCGAGCCTTAAACCGGCAAATGTTTTTCCACCGTGGAAGATGTGTTAATGGATTAATTCGTGCGTGTTGTAAATTAATTGTGATGAAAAGAAGATAACAAAGAATATTTAGAGAGGAATACAAAAGTATCACCAAGTGATTCATATAATGAGGAAGCTCGATTCAAGAACATGTGTCATCCTTACTATTTTTCAATTAGCTACATTCTGTATGGCCTAATTTCCTTCACTAATGTCGTCAAAAGTACATTCAATACTGTCTTGCAATCACAAAAACTCTATTGTGCATTTCAGACCGCAAAAAAAAAGCGTGTCGTATATAAATATCATAAATGGGGAACTGTATTGAAAGTCGGGGACCAAAACGGCAGCACAATTGAGTGGTAGAGGAACATTTACGAACAGTTCTGTAGGCAGAACATCTGCTGATGATGTGAGTCTTTAAATTATGTGATCCATGTCACTTTGCCTCGCCGAATTTTGCTTTAAGCAGCAGTGATTTTTCTGCTGTTAATCCTTGGGAGCATTTCGTAGCAGGATGACTTTCGATCAACAGTTATACATGGGGGGTATAAATATGAGGGCTTTTTATATTCTTTCACTGCCTCCGAGAAGTTTTGGCTTTAGCAGCATTGAGTTTTTCTGCTGTTAATCCTTGGAGCATTTCGCAGCAGGATGACATTCGCTCAACAGTTATAAATGTATAAATAAGTAGGGTTTTTTTGACACTGCCGCCGAATGTTTATTGGCTTTAGCAGCATTGAGTTTTTTCTGCTGTTAATCCTTGGAGCATTTCGCAGCAGGAAATGACTTCGATCAGACAAAATATCAATTAAATCAACGGTAAATTTCAACATCAATGTTTTTGCTACGGCGTAGGTAAAACTGTAATTTTATCAATAGAAATGAGAGTCGTCTGGCGAAGCCCACTTTATACGTCAAGATCAATACCCACAGTTTTTATGACAAGTAATTTAATACAGGTTATAAATATAAATGCCATTAAATTTACACATCGTTAAACTTATTTTCATCTTGACTCATTAAGTGGGATTCGCCGGATGCACACAATTTTTTATTGATAAAAACTACAGTTCACCTACGATATATGTTGTGGCAAAATATTGGGCAATGTCCTAGAAAACATTCTAAGAATGCCTTTAAGATGAACATTTGTCATAATAGTCTCATTATTGCATTTGAACCTATAACATTATTTGAATTTTTTTATAGCAAAATTCACGACATTGATTCTGAACAGCTTTAAGAAAGTTTTTTGTTGGGAAATTCACGTAAAGTTGTGTAGGATAAATATCAAGAGAAATTTGAGACCCATTTTATTAGACTTTTAAACCAAATAATTTGCTTAATTGCTAAAAATTGGCAAGAGTCAGACACTATGTAGATAAATATTGAGGAAAATTTTAGTAGCAGTTTAGAAAAAATTGTTGGTCAGTATTTGCCAAATATTTACAAAAGCAGCTGGTGTGTTCGTCCCGGGG
>CAJQUW010000999.1:0-14971 GCA_907163375.1 Prostheceraeus crozeri
GGATCTGGTACACTTCTTCGACACAGACACTTCTTCGACAAGTTGATATCTATGTTTTTGGACATTTGTTCGACAGAAAACTTCTTCGACACAGACACTTCTTCGACAAGACATTTGTTCGACACGGACACTTCTTCGACAAGACATTTGTTCGACACGAACACTTCTTCGACAAGTTCTGCATGAATAATGCTTTATCTAGCATTGATTGATCGGAAATATCTTGCATCAATGATTCTACATGTATACTTTATATGTGGCCAAACCAGGTCAGTTTATCACAGCACCATAGCTGGATTACTATAAAAGGACTGACACAATTCTCAAATTGACACAATTGACACAAATTCTCAAAAAATACACAACCAGAAAAAGAAAAAGACTATAATTGCTTAATAACGAACAAACGTCGTGTCGAAGAAGTGTTCGTGTCGAACAAACGTCGTGTCGAAGAAGTGTCCGTGTCGAACAAATGTCGTGTCGAAGAAGTGTTCGTGTCGAACAAATGTCGTGTCGAAGAAGTGTTCGTGTCGAACAAATGTCGTGTCGAAGAAGTGTTCGTGTCGAACAAATGTTGTGTCGAAGAAGTGTTCGTGTCGAACAAATGTCGTGTCGAAGAAGTGTTCGTGTCGAACAAATGTCGTGTCGAAGAAGTGTTCGTGTCGAACAAATGTCGTGTCGAAGAAGTGTTCGTGTCGAACAAATGTCGTGTCGAAGAAGTGTTCGTGTCGAACAAATGTCGTGTCGAAGAAGTGTCCGTGTCGAACAAATGTCGTGTCGAAGAAGTGTTCGAAAATTTGTCGAACAAATGTTCGTGTCGAACAAGTGTTCGTGTACCATATGAATGTATCTTACATATTCGAATTCCGTACAACGGAAGGATTCTGAACATACTAAACACAATCATTTTTGATGAAAATGTGAGAACACAACATTCTCAACCAAAAAGGTCATGATTTTGTGATAACTTCACGATATCACCAATTCTTTATTAGTTCACCAATTTTGATGAACAGTATGTCAAAAAGCAGAGCTTATAAAATGCTCTTTTTCCTCATGTCTGATTCACTATCATACTCACATGTTTTCATTTTGAAAAATTGCAATTTGTAAATTGAGTGATTTTCATATTTTGAGCACTGCTCAGTAAATACAATAACGGATGCAAGTTCATCATAGCTCATTTTAAAGCTGAGAATGCAAGCTGTCGAATGATGCATGACATGCTGCTGTGCGATGACATTGAAAGGCATGAGAATCGATTGAACTTCAGCGAACTTTAGGTCCGTTTTTTTGTATGATCAGCTCATTTTAACTACATTTCTTCAAAAGAGGCTTAAAGAATGAAAGCAATTTAGAAGAAAACATGTTTTACAGAGGGTTTAAGCAATTCATTCATTATTTTAACATGGCATCATAGCCTTTGCTTCACAAAATTGGTCAATTATTTGAAGCTTCCAGAAATGAAGTAAGAAGATAACTTGCAATCGTAACCCGATGCACTCAAACTCCTGATTTAAGGAGCTCTGAAATACGGACAAACCTGTCTACTGTCCAGTTATTCAAAGTTGTCTGAAAACAAAGTAAATATTGCTTTACTCATGAGCTGATGATGAATAGTAATCCACTGTAGGATCAATCACACCTGCTGCTGCACCCTTGCACATCATTTTGCAATATTTGAAGCAATTATCACTGAGGCAGTCGAGCGATCACTGAGCGATCATTTTTTAGAAGGAACGACGAATGCCTTGTGAAAATGAGCCGCATGTATAATGCAACAATTGTAAATCCATACGTTGTTTAAATGATGTCAATCTAAAATCATTGAAAACTTCAAAATAATTTATAGAAATATTCAGAAATAGCATGAATCATCAATTGATTTATTATATTAATAAGGATTTGGGGAAAATCAGCACTGACTCCTCGACTCATATTTTCGCTACTTTATAAAAATGCAATGTTTGATGTTATAGCCACTTAGAATTAAATATAGAAGGAAGAAATAATGAAATTTGAATCGTGCGAGTGCGTGCTGTCGTTCCTAAACCCTCAATTCTTTGTGATGATTACATAAGATGCTTCTAGACGGCTAATGGGTTGATCTACTTTGCTTTGATCGTGCCGACTTCTGTATGAAATTCATTCAGAAATAATGACAAATCCTTTGTGCTGATTTCAACCATTGGGGAATATTCCTGTTATTTAGAAAAAATTGCATTCATGAACAGATGTATAAAATCCTTCATTTGTAGCATAACCATCACTGTCACACTGCATGTTCTCATTCATGGACATGCAAGAATTCGCTCCAAATGTGTCATTTTGAATCTATTTAGGACAGGAGGTACTGACACTTTCTTCCTAAATTCGCACACAAAAGGCTTAATAGCATGGACTTGTAGATCTTGAAACGCTGAATACAAAAATCAAATTCTTAAGTGTCACAGCCAGTCGCTTTCGGTTGTAGGTAAGGTTAAAGGACTTCCATTGGAATCCAATGGTAAAATTCAAGAAATATCTATGGATTGTGAAACACCTGGTAATTTTCGTACGTTTTCTTTTGCAGAAAAGAAACTAACTTAGCAAATGCCATAAAGTGGAACCATATGAGTTCAGACATCAACTCGATGTAAAAGTTAAGGTATCACATGATCAATTAGTTGATGTCTGAAGCCCTTATCAAAATTATATATTTCAATGGTTGACTTTAATTGGAGATTTTACCTCATGTTTGGGATACTCGCCTCATCATCAAATTCTGGAATCATGGACTCACTTCAGACTTTACATCGTATTTTTGTTTCTGGATCAGCTTTCAAATGTCATGCATTTCTGAGAAGTTGTTTTCTTTTCTGCATAAGAAAACTTACGAATATTGTTCGCAATCAGAGAATCTCTTGGTATTTTACCTGTGGATTCCTAGGGGAATCCCTGTAAACCTTACCGATAACCGACACGACTGTCACATGACAAACGTACGAACTTGTTTTGTATTCAGACGTTTCAAGATCGACACAAGACATGCTAAAAATCCATTGTGTGGCGGCGAATTTAGAAAAAGTCAGCACGCCCCTGACTACAGTTGTACTACTTTGTCAGGACCGGAAATTCAAGCCTATCACCATACATCCGTCGTGTGTTCGAAGAATTCCTCCATACGCACTATGTTAACTGTAATTCAAGGTGGCACTTGTATAATGACTTTATTAATTACATAATTTCTATGTGTATTATCTTTAGTTTATATTCTACCATAATTAGCATAAATTTCTTGAATTTCCAAGACTTCCTGAAGATGCTTTGATATTACCTTCTTTGCAGAGATGGAATCATTGCTCAAGGTTCGAGAGGCCGAATTTGGTCCTTCAAAGAATTCTGAGTTATGAGTAAGGTTGGTCAGAGCTCATTTACCATCATGTGCTCGTGCTTCACTCAAATAGAGGTAAAACGCGCAGGAAACCGTCTATGGTCGTTCAATAAAGACCTGGTGATAATTGAAATTATGAACTACTTGTTAAAAATTAATTGATGATATAGTGCTTCAGTTAATCATCATTTGAGTTCATCAATTTCCTTTGTCAGTAAACTGAGTGACTCAAATTCCGTCAAAATAATATTCTTCTTGGATGAGGCCATCTGCTTGGGCTCGCGCAAATACGTCAACGGACGACTTATGTCATATATTGTTGTTGTTACTGTCACAGTCGATAGCTCCAGTAGAAGAGCGGATGTATAGAAGCCAAATGTCGGTGGTTCACTATCCATCAAGAGACGCGCAGATTTATTTTTCCGTCTATTGAATGTTATATTGCATTAAACAACACGCTCAAAGAACATTTCGGATTTTGGATATAATTGGGGTCCGAAATTATGCTTGAAATGGACTAATATCACGGAGAATCCTCCTATTATCCAACCATTTGTTCGATCTCTCAATAGTCAACAACTCACAGAACGCCAGTATTAACTACATTCGACAGCAGGACGCAACGTGCGTGCGCACAGCCCTCCTGTCATCTATTTATTTTTTCAAGCACTATTGTAACCAACAGAATTAGATTCCTAGAGCGCATCACTTTGCTAAATGCAAACGTGATTCAAACAGATGGCGCATGCAAGAACCGTAACCAATGGGCGCAAACAGAAATTTTTAATACCGTTGCAGAGATAGGAAAAATAGTCGTCGACCGCTTGGCGGATTGCTCTGAATTCCTTCAAAATGACGACCGATCGCCCACGATTCCTTCAGAGATAAGAAGAATTCAGATCATTGCGCCTAAAAGTTTTCTCGAATATGTTTGGCCCGCCGATCATTTTAAAAAAAATTAGCAGGCGGGCATGCAAAAAAAAACGTTCACTAAACTTCTGCAGTCAGAACTTGACATCGGTCTTGTTCTCTAATTCTGTGTGATACGGGGATTACAGTCACTGAAACTACGCACAATTTGGTGTTTCAATGTTGAACTGACCGCTCATTGGTTCGATTGCTATGGGTATTATGTCAAGTTCCCAATGCTACCTTTGCCTAGAGGTTTTCCCGAGTCTAGTTTCAATCATAATGCATACAAGTTCAAGATACGTCAAAGCCAATTTCAAAGACCCATAGATAGTGGAACCTTTTTCAATTAAAACGTCACTTAAGCTTCAATATGTATGAAAGCAGGTTCCGTGTTAAAGTATTCAAGTTTCAAGATAGTGCAACCAATTTCAAAAATAAGGTTTATGCATGATTCATGTAGAAATAATATTTATGATTTACGGAACCCCTTTCATCTCCAAATTTCAAAGGGAAGGTGTTTAGATTATGTATAGGAAATACAAGATATCAATGAACAACCCACTAAATTCGTACTATGAAAACCCCATTAAAGTCGTAGGCAGAACGCAAGTCAGAAAAGGAGCACTATTTTCATAATCAAGTCAATAATGTCGCGACAATTTAGGCACCTGGTCGTAAGAAATAAAATTTGATTTGGCATGCCGTGCTACCTTCACACCAGAAATGGTTGGGGGTCTTGGTAGGATTTCTTTCCACAATGCCTTGTAGAAACAAAAATGACGGTGCTCTTTAACAGTGTGATGGAGTTGGAACATCTGCAATCCGTCGGCACTGGGTTGCTGCCTCACGCAGCGTTCTCAGCTCCGGTCAACGGTAATGGTGGAAAAGCAGTTTTTTCATTGGATTGAGAAAACGAGAGTAAGGTGGTATTTCCGCACGTTTGCTACTAAGAAGAGGAAGCGTCGCTTTTGGATGGGGGCGTTGTCCATGATTCACGAAACAATTCTCCACCGCTTGTGATTCCACACACTAAATCTATCTTCGATCCAAATTATTCCATGTAGTTACCGGAAATCCTTCGTTTGTGGTTGGGGCGCCTCGAACGAATTTCGTAACTAGAACGATGCCAACATCCGCAAGCAACTGGCCAAACACATGATTGAAGATTACCGACCACTGTGTGAATTGGAAGCTGTCTACTGCTGGTCGAGCCACTTGAATCTGCCCTTTGTTCTCCTTGTTGAAGAGGCTTAAACAGGCTCGTCCACCAACCCAAGGGTAAGATCGGATGACCTCAATGTAACCAACTAGCGAACTCCTTCTTCGCACTTCACCAACACACGATCGAATTATCGTGCACTTGGGCTGTCCTTATTAAAGAAGAGAGAATATGGATATCGCATTGTACGGATATTTAGCGTGATATTTTGTTACGTACCTACCTGGAACTGTTTTGGTGATATCAAACGCCATCTAGTCTCTGCAATAAAGACTGTGGAGACAGATATTGTAGCATCTCCTGCTGCCACGCCTCCTTCATTCCTTCAAGGTCAGGTCCCGGCTCGCTCAAGCATTCTCACACAAGCGATCAATAACGCGTCTTGTCACTTTTTTCTTCTTCTCTCCCTGCGTACCTCCTCTCACTTCCTCCACGCATCTTCTTCCTCATAGCTAGGATGATGAGCTCGCAGTGCTCTCTTTAGTTTATTCACTTCCAATCACGCCAGTTTCGTGACTTCAAGAATAGCTGCGTTAAATCAATGCGGATCTTCGATAACGCCACGAGGTACACCTGACCACGGTCCACGACTCACAAATTCTGAAAGCACTCGTGGTGTCATTCACTCCATGTGGTCGTCTGTGCTGACTCAGCGATTTATTATGTCAGTTGTCAGGCAACAACGTAGGCGAGTCACACAGATTCAGATACATGTAATAGCTTCACAAACGAATATATTCTATGATTTAAGCAATAATCGGCTGAAATTGGTGCAGTCTTGAGTGGATGCGGCAATCCGTTCCTTGGTCATTTCACACTGTCAATGTCAGAGATCAAAAAGTGATAGAAGTGTATGAATTATGAAATTGATTGATTAACAATTAGACCTGCTTTGCTTTTTCACGAACATGTTTAGGCGTATCAGAAGTTGGGTGGCGTAGTCTTGAACTTGTTTGATCTAACAGAAAATCTCTACCCTTCTTGGGGAAAGGTACTTGACTTGATTGAAGCTGCATGATTATCTTGATGTTGGATGACGTAGGAAATGAATTGGTCCGGAAAACCCCTGGTAGTCAAACAAAGAAACACCTTCAATTCTTAAATTGCGCTGTAACAACACTGTCGGTGTCCCATCTCTGCTATATCTAGATTCTTCAACCAGTAATCACGGCAAGAAATACGTACTCAGGTTAATGATGATTTGCCTAGAAGTGCAACATAATTTTTTGTTCAATTACAATTACTTGACTAGAGATTGCAATTAAACGGAAAATTGTATCATTTTTGACATCACCTGATAACCCTGTGTCAACAGTACGTTTGGGCCAATCGGGGTAATTGTCACACACACAAAAATATTCATTGATGCTATCATTAAGAATATTAAAATATAGAAAACCCTTTTCCCCACTCTAGAAACATTCAATTTTACATCACATTCCGCAACTATTTCTACCACAAACCCCTTAAACAAAATTCCCTGGAGAGTTTCCTTCTGTAAAAATTGTACATATCCAACAGCTTTGTAAAGCAAAACCGCAACTAAACTAAGTGGAAATGCAACGAATTTGGTCGATTGTTCACATGTTTGATTAAAACATTCACAGTGCACGTCTTTGGTGCAAACCGAATCCGACAACGCTCAATCCACATTTTTTAATTAAAACGGATATCAAAATAGTCTGTCTGCTGATGCAGATGCCTTAGGTCAAAGTGAAATCATAGGTCACCAATTTCAATAAGCAAACACAAACATCATAGTGAAGTCAGAAGAAACTCGAAATATCTATGATTCATCTATTTCCTGAAAATATGATTTTGCGTGAACAGATAATACCTCGAATCGCCATTTTCCTGAACTGTTGTTACTTACCAGCATACTTTCTAAGCACTTTGGGGATGAAATCCAATTAATGTGCAATTATACATATACTTCATGCATGATTCGAATTCTACTCAGCAAACCTTCTGCTTCCATAGATAGTTCGTCTGCGAGCTTTCTAAGACCTAACTATAAATTCGTTTGGCTGTCTCGTACCCTCCCTATGTATAGTTCCTCACCACGTGGAGTGAGGATACTATGGTCTGATTCAATATGGTGTCAATAGCTCCATAGAGTAATTGCCATTCTTATTCTGTGTTACTCGTCAAAATTGTACAATAAATTTCCATAATTATTAATTTCAAATTAATTATAGTTTTTATTGTTCAAAATTTTATACCAAATCATATTGTCTGGGATGCATCAAGCATGAACATTATCCCATCAACTTCGTTTGTAGCATCTAAAACAACGAATGGACATTCCATTTCAAATACACACTCTGCATAGACCGTCATCTAGGAAAATAATTGAGTGATGATATTACCCAACTGGAACTTTAAACGTCCATGACATGGCAACGAATAGGGTTATCGTTCTTTGCCAACGTCTACGAGATCGAGTAGTAACATTGCTAATCAAGTTCTAATCCATGTAATAACTTCAAAATACCCGAGACTTAACTCACATACATGCAAGCTCTTAAACTCCATTCACTTACACTTCACAGCATATTAGATAATAAAAGAACAATACCGAGGTCATGGCAATAGTCGGCGTGATGTCAGATCCAGTATTTTAATATTGGCATACAACGACACAAATTTAGACGAAAGAGCGAAAAGTTAGGTATGGTAACGGTTCATGCAGTTATTTTAAGAAAGCTGAAGTCAAAGACCATGTACAGCTTTAAAAGATGTCACCATTAACATCTTCCGCATTCTTTAAATTTCCCCTAAATTCGATGTTTACTTGAACATGAATGAATTTTTTTTTTCTAATATTCAGCTTTAAAATATCTTCATTAGAAGACTGGATTTTCGGCAGCCGTGCTATTAATTAATTAGATAGGATGCATTGTATATTCCTCTAGATTTTCGCTTGCTCCAAACCACAATAGAGGATACAGAGCAATATACTTCATAAGACTTGCACTAGCCTGTACGCTTGAATGTATTTCAATTTTATGACATTTGCCAATAACAACTATATAAACAATATTATTAATTTTGGAAAGGCGTGTTTTTTTCTCAATGCAATTGATCTGTTTAAACCTATGAACTGTTTTCAAGATTGGGCATATTTGTTAACTCTGATTACATTGCTTATTTAATTAAAAAAAAACAAGCAATCGATTATTAAATAATCTTTTAACTGGTGTTGAACTTTCTCTCGCATTGCATCTAGTTGTGTTGCATAGAGAAAAACTGACTATTTTCATTGGCAGTGTGATATTTAATGATACTGACATTCTATTACAATTCTGTTTAAATTTCCACCGATTCAGGTTCTTTCTTTTCGTATTTACCGCGGAAATCAGTGATAAATGTAGGCCTATGCAATTGTGCAATAAAGTGCCACTGATTGTTGAGGAAACAAAATCTCATGAGGTTTCATAAATGAAGTCATCTTATGTAAAATGTCGTTTTGGTAGGCAAGGAATAGTCTTTCATTGGTTTTTTTGTTTCAAAAAAATCCTTGAAAAATCTAGATGTCCATTGAGAGCAAATGGTATTTTTTTGGGATTGTTTGCATTGAATTGTGTTTTTTTCGGTAACTAATTAGGTAAACAAATACCCCCGCGAACAATAATCAACGGATAATTTAAAAAAAATTAAAGAAAAGAAAATAAAACAAGTAAGGTTTCTATATATTCGCGATTCGGAGCGATTTTATTTCAAGCTATAACGAGCTGCACAGATTGAGACATCAAACAAACTAAGTAGGGCAATGTATATGTTTTTTTTCAAAATTGGTGTATTGACAAGTTTCAATTGTACAAATTTTGTATGTTGTCATACAGAATCAAAATTTACTCGTATTTCAAATGTAAATGATAAATTCTATTAATGTAATAACATGAAAAGAAGTAGAAACTAGACCAAAAACATGCGGCACTGCCCAGAATCACTCATCAATGTCCTCAATTACCGAGTTTGGGATGTAGTTGTGTACCACCGATTTTCTCAATGTCATCAATGTGAGTAGATGGATTAATCAAATAGTCAAATTTGATCTTCGAGGACGATATTTAGTTATTTCTGTTTTTACCAAAATAGCCTAATAGGGAAAAAATGATATTTTAGGTGATTCCACCTAAATTGTCGCAGGGGCTACGGATAACGAAATGTGGTCAAGGTGATGAGCTGAGTCACCGAGGGAGTAATGGAATTGTAAAACAGGCGCAAAACTATCCTTAACCGTCATAGTAAAAGAATTAGTTGAAGTGCAAATGATCCAAATCTACTGTTGGCTCATGCCATCAATTCCAACATATTCCAATGTTCTTTTAAGAATTAAGAATCAATCAACTTTCTCATTCCAATGTGCTTCGTGAAAAGAATAAGAGTGATAATCTTGTTCAACGTTCAGAACGCGAAGAAGCAACAAAACCAACAGGTACGTTCAATATAGTTCCTATACAGCTCCCTACGAGCTGGCTTGTTATTAGGGCTGTGAAAGACTATGCATTTATTGGAATCTGCGTTCTTTTTATGAGTTGTGGCAACGGTTTGGATTTAGCAAACTCTGTATAAGATTGTTTTGCATGATCAAATACGTTTATGTGCATAACATGTTTCAATACGTGAAAACGTAAAATACCATCGTCAGTGAACAGCAACGAGTGAGACAGCGCAAAGACTTAAATAACGATCGCAAGAGTTCATTCAAAATTGAGCGCTAACAGGCATAACAAATAACAAAGAAAAACAATTTCAGAAATAATACCAACCTAAATGACTCGTTTTTGGGTATTCATGAGTTTTCCTTTGGTTGTTTTTTTTGTATGTTTAAGCAATAAAGCGTCTCCAATACATGTAATTAGGATGAAAACAAATAAGAACGACTTTTCAATTGGTAAGTATTCTTTGAAGAAAAATTTCAGAGCTGTCTGCCAGTAATTGTGTTCTTTGATCCTGGGTATAAAGATGGCGACGAGTTACCTTCCCCGAGAGCACACTTACAATGCTCACACCTGTATTTATAAAGTAGAGAGAATGCTCGTTAAAAGTGAGAGATCTTATACGGCTTAAATGGTGTGATTTTTACGTATTGTATCTATCCGTTAAACGATCTATTTTTTTAAAGAAGGAATTTGAAACTATGAACTCATCGATATTTCTTTATACTTTTGGTGGAAGATACGGACTTCCAATAATAGAAACTTTGTGTATCAACAGTATAAGGTATTATAAGTATCACAACTTATTGAAACGTATGCAATGAAAAAACTGTAAACCTTTCTTAAAAAAATAGCTTATAAACAATTTCGTGTTTGATGACAAAATCAGAGCGTCTTGGTGTGTAATTTGTGCGATCTAGTGTATAATGCTTTAATAGCATTCTATCTTATATTAATCAGGAATAATAGGGCGACTGTAGTATTAGACAAATGTGGTTAGTCTCTTAAGAAGCCATGTTACGTTTCAAAACACCTTCTTCGATATAAACATCATGACAAGAAAATTAAAGATATTGTTATTGGGGGGGGTATTCCATAGTGGACTTAATATCACCATCCTAAATTGATAGAACGAAAAAGTTTTAGAGCTGACTGTTCTTTTCGAAATGGCAAAGAAGATCATCACGTAACGGATATATCATAATTGGTAATCTAAATCTTTTTTCAAGCATGTTATCATAATGCAGCCATATTGGCTAGGGATGATTCCCATGCTTAAACCTTTAACTTGAATAAGTTTTTATCATTGAAGAATAAAGGGCTCTTTGAGTGCAACGAGTCAGTAATTCTTTCAAAGTAGCTTTAGGACACTGTAAATTTGTCGGGGAAAAAAATAGTAGGTATTTAGTCAAGATTTCGTTAACAGGGAATTAGAAAATAGCGGACTGGCATCAAAACAGGTAAGGAAGACTTATCATTATCAAAATAGTAAAATGTAATTTGCCTTACAGAAAAAACAATCTTTGGGTAGAAATAAGTCGTAGAACAAAGGTTTCAACATGGACAATAACCATTCAATAATGTTGGAGCAATAAGAATTATACATTGAAATATAGGTCTTATAGGTGGAGCACTGACGACTGTATCTTCGGTAGGCCTATAAGCGGCTAGGGTAACATCCCGTGGATCGAAGTTGGCTTATACAAGAAGTCACTTAAATCACCTTTGTTTTTCGCTTGAAAGTCGTCTGGTTGTTTGTCTTCCTTTGCAAATATACTCATTTTTTCTTGATTGTTCTGTGCGTTGAATCTTGTCGCGTGGTGGAAATTCGGCAATCTTCCTACGTATCACATCGTCCATCAAGACGATTCCGTTGCCTTGGTCCAATCGATTGATTAGATGGAATTGGTCCTACACAGAGCTTCAAGGAATCGAATTAGTTTCCTTTTATCGTCCTTGGTTATTGTGGTCTTACCTCTTTGTAATTGATCGAACGCTGTTTTGATAGATGTTTGTCATCTTCTCTTCGTTTAGGGGCTCCTTCCTGGCGTGTAATTGGCTAAAACAGCTGTCATCTACACTTTGAACCCTTATTCGTTGTTTTGTGGCCACACATCCGATCCTATTGGCAGGCTTCTTCTTCGGTAACGTACTGAAGCGGAGAGATTGTAGATAGTAGACTTTGAGGGAGATCTGGAACTTGCTCAGCAGCTTCCATGTCTTCTTTCGCACCTCGTAGGTTCTTTAGTTTCTTTGAATGGGTGTCTTTCATTTTCTTGAGGGTACCATTATTCTCGGCTTCTGAAGTTGACCTCAAGATTGTCACTATATCTTGATGTTCTTGTTCAAACGTTTCTAGTTTTGCATTCTGCAGAGCAGCATGTTGAACATTTTCCCGATGTACTTGTTTCAACGTGTTCATTTGACCGTCACGAAGCAGGTTGTGATGACGTCGGAGTGGTCGCGGTAGTCTGCATTTCAAGAAACTTGGAATCAGTTGGTCTTCGATACATGATTGGGTAAATGCGCTATGCAGCAACGATTTCTGAGCTTTCAGGTGAAGCTTCTGATGTTCGCGTGCTGTTGGATGGATGGAAGTTGGCAACAATTGTAATATCGAGAATAATGAAAGATGCCGTAGAGATTGCATGATCAAATACGTTTATTGTCATACATGTTTCAATACGTGAAACGTACCATCGTCAGTGAACAGCAACAGTGATACATGCGCAAAGACTTAAATACATCCAAGAGTTCATTCAAAATGAGCGCTAACAGGCATAACAAATAACAAAGAAAAACAATTTCAAAATAATAACAACTGAAATGACTCGGTTTGGGTATTCATGAGTTTCTTTTGTTGTTTTTTGTATGATTTAAGTAATAAAGCTTCTCCAATACGAGTGTAATTAGTATGTAATAAAATAGAGAACGACTTTTCATTTGGGAAGTGCTCATGAAGAGAAATTTCAGAGGCTGGTCTGCCATTAATGTGTTCTTTGATCCTGGTATAGAGATGGCGACGAGTTTCCCCGATGTAGCACTCTTGACAATGCTCACAACTGTATCTATAAATTAAGGAGGAATGCTCGTTAAAAGGGATAGGATCTTTATAGCGGCATAAATGTTGTGATTTGTACGTATTGTAAGCTATCTTTAAACGACTATTTTTTAAAAAGGAATTTATTCTATGAATCTTCATCGATATTTCTTTATGACTTTCGGGGAGATACGGTAGCTTCCAATAGATAGAAACTTTGGTATCATCAGGTTTAGGGTTATAAGTATCACACTTATTGAAAACGTATTCAATGAAAGAAGAACTGTATCCATTCTTAAGAAAAATAGCTTCAACAATTTTCTTGTTTTGAAGACAAATATCAGGATCGGTTGTTAATTTTTGCGATCTAGTGTATAATGCTTTAATAGCATTTATCTTATATTTATCAGGAGAATAGGCGAGCTGGTGAGTATAGACAAATGTGTTAGTCTCTTTAAGAAGCCAAGTGATCCACCCTTAAGACCTATACTTTCAATGTATAATTCTTATTGCTCCAACATATCTGATTGGTTATTGTCCATGTTGAAACCTTATGTTCCTACGACTTTTTCTACCAAAGATAGTTTTTCTGCCTACAGGCAAATTACTTCTACTAATATTGATAATGATAACGTCTTCCTTACCAGTTTTGATGTCATTCAGCTATTTTCTAATATCCCTGTTAAAGAAACTATTGACTATATAACTACTATTATTCCTTTCGAAAATTTTCCAGTGTCTAAAGATACTTTGAAGGAATTACTTGAAATCGCTTGCACTCAAGTGCCCTTTATCTTCAATGATAAAAACTACGTTCAAGTTAAAGGTTTAAGCATGGGATCATCCCTAGCCCCAACTATGGCTGAATTTTGCTTACACATGATTGAAAAAGATTTAGAATTACCAATAATGTATATCCGTTACGTTGATGATATCTTTGCCATTTTCGAAAATGAACAGTCAGCTAAAACTTTTCTCGTCTCTCTCAATTCTAGGCATGGTGATATTAAGTTCACTATGGAATACCCCAATAACAATACTCTTAATTTTCTTGACATGACTGTTTATATCGAAGATGGTGTTTTGAAAAGTAAATGGCTTCTTAAAGAGACTAACACATTTGTCTATACTCACCAGCTCGCCTATTCTCCTGATAAATATAAGATAAATGCTATTAAAGCATTATACACTAGATCGCAAAAATTAACAACCGATCCTGATATTTGTCTTCAAAACAAGAAAATTGTTAAAGCTATTTTTCTTAAGAATGGATACAGTTCTTCTTTCATTGAATACGTTTTCAATAAGTGTGATACTTATAACCCTAAACCTGATGATACCAAAGTTTCTATCTATTGGAAGCTACCGTATCTCCCCGAAAGTCATAAAGAAATATCGATGAAGATTCATAGAATAAATTCCTTTTTAAAAAATAGTCGTTTAAAGATAGCTTACAATACGTACAAATCACAACATTTATGCCGCTATAAAGATCCTATCCCTTTTAACGAGCATTCCTCCTTAATTTATAAATACAGTTGTGAGCATTGTCAAGAGTGCTACATCGGGGAAACTCGTCGCCATCTCTATACCAGGATCAAAGAACACATTAATGGCAGACCAGCCTCTGAAATTTCTCTTCATAAGCACTTCCCAAATGAAAAGTCGTTCTCTATTTTATTACATACTAATTACACTCGTATTGGAGAAGCTTTATTGCTTAAATCATACAAAAAACAACAAAAGAAACTCATGAATACCCAAACCGAGTCATTTCAGTTGTTATTATTTTGAAATTGTTTTTCTTTGTTATTTGTTATGCCTGTTAGCGCTCATTTTGAATGAACTCTTGGATGTATTTAAGTCTTTGCGCATGTATCACTGTTGCTGTTCACTGACGATGGTACGTTTCACGTATTGAAACATGTATGACAATAAACGTATTTGATCATGCAATCTCTACGGCATCTTTCATTATTCTC
>CAJQUW010001000.1:0-67471 GCA_907163375.1 Prostheceraeus crozeri
ATCTAAAGAACTTTAATAACATGTGATAATAATTGATTGATGATACAGAAAACCTCAGGACCAGGTGTAATGGTACCCGAGAATTAGAACATATTGTTACTTATAACAAATTTAAGTGAAAGAAAAATTTATATCCTATTACTGATGTAATGATATTAATCACTTCCATATAATAAAATTTATTAAATTATCATTTTATTACAATTGAAAATTATAATGGTGGGTATGTTGAAGATCTGTTAGACACTATTGTGTCGGGGTTCTACAAAATTAACTTAGGATTTCACCACTAATAATTTACATTTTATCAGCTTTAATAATACTAAAAGTGATTCTGATTATGGAGGTGTATTTACATTTTCCAACGAGATCAAAGACCAATATTTTTTTAATATATTAATTATCAGATAAAAATGTAATTTAGGAAACTAGTATATTCCTATCTGGGAATGGTCTCCTATCTGGAAGCGGCTTATACCAAAAAGAGTAATTAATGATGTTGAAGAATGATATATGATGAAGCAAGAAGAAAACAATTGAAGATGCTGATGCCACCTCGATCGTGAACATAGCTTTCACAATATTCTTATGCTTCAAACCGTTATATGATTACAAATTAATATGATAAAACGTATATATAGATAAACATAATATATGATAAATATTCAATATGATAAACAAACAATATAAGATAAAATTTTAATATGCTAAAATTTTATATGATAAGAAATAAAAACTAACGACGTGAAATATGTACTAATATAAAATAACACTTAAGTTCCTTTGATATAGAATGTTTATATCTAAATTTTAACACACAAGTTTATTCTTATTTTAAAAAATAAAAATTTGGGGGAATCTACCCGTATTATTGTCAGCTTCGTCTACACAAAAGTTGCAAAACAAAACGAAGATATCCTAACCTATAAATCGTAAATTGCCAAAACTGTAGATCGGTAGATGAAGGAAAATATTAAAATTAAATAATTATATAACTATTGAAACATTCCCAACTGATATACAAGTTCAAAAATGTTTGTGATTATTCACATTCGGACATAAAAAAATTTTAATCGTGAAGATGACAAGTACGAACGAAGGTTTAGGGTTCGCCGTAAGCTGGAAGATATATATTTAGGATATGATGATTTAGACATAGATGACAATAAACGAATTAAAAAAACAGTGCAGTGAACGAACTGATGAAGCCGCACTCCTTCTTTATATTTGCCTTCATAAAGTAATGTACAATAAAATTTGAGTAGGTAAAAACCACGGCGCTTCGTGTCACAGACACATCAAAAAGTAGCAGCTATACCGACTGCTACGTATCCACAACGTTTATCTGCTACGTAAGGGCAACCGAGCAGCTGCCAACTGCTACGTATCCACGACGTTTATCTGCTACGTAGAAGCAACCGAGCAGCTACCAACTGCTACGTATCCTCAAAGTTTATTTGCTACGTAGAGGCAACCGAGCATCTACCGACTGCTACGTATCCACGACGCATTTGCTACGTAGAAGCAACCGAGCAGCAACGCTCATATAGGCAAAACGTCAAAAGCGCTGAAAATATGCTGTAACTGCACTGCATAGAAGTCCCAAAAACTTCACTGATTTAAGTATGTGCATAGAATGTCCGAAAAGAGCAGTTTTACAGGTTCAGCTGGACTTCCAGGTAGCATTCCATTAAGTTTTTCTGTTTTCACAACTACCTGATGAACGTCCATGTAGTGTCCCATCAAGTTGATTTGCTTTTACAACTGCCTAATAAACTTAGTAGGACACACTTTATCAATCCCATTAAACCTACTGGGATACTGATTAATCCTAATAAGTTTACTCGGTATTTCTTGACTTCATAAGTTTGTGTGGTATTGTTAAGGATCCCAGTAGGTTATTTCGGTATTATTTGATCTCCTATTAAGTTTTTAAGGTTTTTTTTCTCGGGATGTGGTCACCATTCTCCTACGCCAATCCACTCGATCATTCGTCGCACGTGTACTTTCTGCTAATCTCATCTGTGGAAAATCCAGACCCTTTGCTAATTTAGTAAATGAAGAACAGCACGAGTTGGCAAAGGCTTTCGTCCATTTTTATCAAGGCAATACATAAACTGTGAAATGGAGATACAGTCAGTGTGGAATTGCGTAAAACTGAATGGTTCTCAACATCGGACTGTGATAAGAAAATGATTGACCGTATGTGACTTCAAGTTAAAATGAGAGTTGAATCAGAAAGTCTCAAATCAACTACTGAGAATATCTATCTCCAATAGAGAAGTGAAGGGTAAAATCAATACAGTCAAACTTCAACTGAAAATATTTATTCCGAGGTTTTTTTTAAATTTCCATTGTTTTGCACCATTTTCTTGCCACGTCAATCTTTAACACGCGTATATAAAATATTATCCACTTTTTTTCAATTTTTTCAATATCTCTTGATTCGTGGTCTGAAATAAATACGTATCATGTCAGCACTCTAGCCTACCTGTAGTCCTTTATCCACTTATGAAGCCTTATGAAGATGGGTCTGCCTAAATTATGCAATTTGCAAATGTGATTTTTTTCGAATCAAGCGCAGAGTATCTGATGAACACGAAAAGATCTTGCTCATGTACTTAACCCCTTGAGTACCAAAGCTGAAAAACGAAAGTCGACGCCAGATCCCAAAGATTTATGGAAAAAATGAAAAAAACTCAATCCAGTTGAAATTGTTTTTTGTGCAAGTATATGACTCAATAAGCAACAACAAGTGAATTATTCATGAAATAAGTCAAAGCAGTCACCATTTATGCAGAGTCCAGGCTCACCAACACAGCCCAGACATTGATATCGGGACTCCTTCCGCTTGTCTTTTGAACAAATCCGGCATGGCTTTGTTGGATACTTCTTCCGCTCAGATTCTGGTATTCTTGTCAGTTTGTGAAGGGTTGCTGGGACTGTTTTTGAATCACACGACCGTCTGCCAGAAGAAGTTCCCGGCTTCGCTGGTTCTGACGGTATTCTTGTGAAGTGTCCAATTGATAACTTAATGAAAACTTTTCAGTCTCATGTTGTTACCAGGCTTATGATTGAAACGGACAAATGCATTTATCACATCCTTTGCAGAACATTGAAGCCAACTTCTTGAACCATGCATGGCTCCGTCGGGTGCAGTCATAGGGAGCTATAAGTTGGTCTATGAGGTCAACACCGTTCATCTTCAGATTGTAGTTGCACACGGTAACTGGCTTTTGCACAGCACATCTTTTATTTCCAGGAAGATTTTGAGTCTTTTCAACAAACCCAGCTGCTTCAACAGTGCTGATCAGGAACACATCTTTCTTGTCTGCATATTTCATGCAGAGAGTCGCTCCTCTTCTCGCGAATTTAGTGCTGCCTCTCTCTACTACAGAGCGAGATAACTCCCCGGGAACTCCTCGATTCACCCGTATCGTTCCTCGTATACCAGTGCTTCTAGAGAATAAGTACTCACTCAGTCGAACACTGCAGTACCAGTTGTCACAGGAAACAACGTGTCCTGTGTCGTGCAAGCCTGCTTTTTCCAACAAGAAGACCACAACTCTTTCACTTTTCGATAGCTCAAACTGCTCCACGCCAGATTCGTCTTCAACCTTCAAATCAGTAGCGGCACCAACATAGGGATGAAAGTATAGCATATATCCGGACGCGTCTGTGAGAACATAAGACTTGATTCCAAACCTCGCACGCTTTATGCGAATGAACTGTCTACAGGACAATCGGCCTTTGAAAAGAAGCAAAGTCTCGTCTATCGATTAGTCCTGCTCTGGATTCCATTGCTTGCAGATCTCGTGAATACAGTCAATAAATTCTTGAATACGACTCATTTTGTCGTTCAGGATGGCAGCTTCGGGATCACTAAATCGGATGAATTTCAAAATCATGAGGTATCGATTTCTCGATAGGCTATTCTGGTGACCGAAATATGGAGTAGACATGAGAAGCTCGGTAGACCAATAATCTCGAAGTTCAGGCTTTCTAATCAATCCAGTGCAAAAAGTCAAACCGATAAATGTCTTCATCTCGGGAACAGTAACGTCTTTCCAATGCAATTCATTGCCTTCGCCAAGATCTTCTTTTGCAATCTCTGCTCTTTTGTTCGTCCACGTCACAAGTAACTCGAATATGTGGTCGCTCAAATACATTGAAACGAAGTCCACTGCCTGCATTTCATCAGGATTTGTCACTGTAGGAGACCAGCCTTCTTGACTATTGAAGGCGAGGTCAGGTGGACCAGGGTCTGTCTCGGGGGTGACGAATGTCCACTGTGCTGAGGAGGCACTAACTGGGACGTCGGGAGCGTTGTCGTCAGAATCAGAGTTGTCGGAAGTCTCAGAGTCTTCACTAATCGATGCGTCAGAATGCAGATAGTCACTTTCACCATCCGTCACATCATCCTCACTATCTTCCGTGAATCCATACTTTCTCACCGGTACGTGATGTCGTTTCGGTCTACCAGCCATTGCTTATGAAAAATGAATCGTTTGATGGAGGCGTGATCGCTCTTCATCATGCAAGCGAGCGTCCAATCATTGCGCCTTTGTTTGAGACACATCAATCGAATAGATAAACCTGCAGCCCGCGTCATTATGTGCTGCAATCTAGCAAGTTTTTGTCTCACTGCCTACTTCACACGTACGCGCACGCGCACGTGAAAGATCGATCAACAACACACGATTGAAATGTCATTATGTGTGTTAGAGTCATAAAATATTCCGCAGAATGCGCCAAACTCATTAACGATGCGACTCTACCAGATCCCGAGTCAGCAGAAACGCAATGTGAAATAAAGTAGATGAATACGAGATATTCTCGTAGTGGCGCATGATATGGCAAGTCCCTACTACGAGATTATCTCGTGATGGTACTCAAGGGGTTAAGGATAGGTTAAACTTCATCGCTGAAAATGATAACCAAAAAAGATACCCTGGTAGAGAATGAAATCATTGGATTACTTAATGACTGACTCTTAGTAAACATTCACTGTGAGTCATCAGAACCGGAAAATCAGATAATAGACCATGTAGCGCCTTCGAAGGTCCAAATATTTTCAGGGGAAGAGCCAGAAGTAACCGATGATGCCGAAATACGTTTTTCCTTTTATCACTTTCTTAAAATAAATTTTGTCGGAATCAATGTAATCAATGTAACTCGGATAACTTGGAAACAAGAAAATATGCATAACCTATATTAAAACTACATACTCATTTTTCCCCATGTTCGGCAAAACTTTGCTCATTTTATCCCGTTTCACCTAAGATGCTGTAGGCCTAACTGAAGAAAAGGCCGCAACTTTCAGAAATGTAATGTTCACTTGAGATACCCACGATGACGGCTATCCTCAATGACAGTCTTGGTTGGCGAAATTTCGTCTATGAGAATCGGTATGATGAACATGCTCACATCAGTTACGGCTTCATAAAAAGTCATGGGATCCTTCACAACTGTAATAACACTTTCTTTGGCGCGGTTTCCTCTCATGGCATTTCAGAGTGTCACACATGTCACGCACGGGACAGTTTTGATTTCTTCGTAAAATAATAGAAATGTACAAAAGCGCTATTAATCTAACTTACCATGTTTTGCAGATAAAATACTCACAGAATGAGGATAAATGAGGACATCAAGTATCATTTCCTCTCAATGAGATAAATAGAAAAACCTACTATTGAAATAATCGATTTTTCGTTAACTTTTAGTATATGGCTGTATAATTAATCAATTTTTAGTATAAGTGCCAAAATTCAACAGAGACAACCAATCATCACTCTACCAGTAACGGAGAAAAATATCAACTACAATTTCTTCATTAATTCATAAACTTGATGTCCCGTGCGGCGTGCGTGACAATCGAAAAGCAATTATTGATTAATTAAAAACTGATTTTTCACAAAACCAGGAAATAGCATGTGAATCAATTGTCTGTCTTTTTAAACCTCAACGGTATGTCTTATCCCAGTGTTTCCCAACCGGGGTCCAAGTGGACCCCCGGGGTGAATGGAGATCGCCAGGGGGTCCACGGAGGTCAAGGGGTGATTTGGGGGTGATTGGATTTCTAGGAGGGATAGGCAAAAACTTTGGGAGTAGGCTAAAAAGTAGGCTACCAGCAACTATAGTCCTTTAGTGAATCCCAGCATGATTGTGATCGGATGTCATTACTTCGCAATCAGAATTTCTGTCATTTCACTTTGTGCTTTCAAACGTATCACTGGCAGCTCGCCTATCGTTACGGGATGGAAAGATACTGACTTCATCAAAGCACTCGGTTTATCTACTTCTCATTGGCTCAGCTGCCGCTTTCCGTATTGTCGTCTCAACCACTGACAGCTCTGATCTCGTAAATCAAGGCCGACGGACAATTATGCGGCTCAGTCACATCACGTGACGTGAAGTAACGTTTTGTTTTTATTTTGTCCTGTGGAAAGCGGTACTGAGTCAATGGCTACGGTTGCGAAAAAGAAAGTACGTAAGTACTCAAATGATTATTTGAGATTCGGGTTCATAGCTCACCCACCAGATGAGAGAATGCCTTTCTGTTTACTTTGTGAACAATCCATGTGAAATGATTCAATGAAGCCGGCTAAACTGGAGCTGCATTTGAAAACAAAACATGCGGACTGTCAAGGGAGAGATCTATCATATTATTGAACCTTGAAAGAAAGATATGAGAAGAGAAAACAGAAAACGATTAGTGCCATGTTTTATGCACAGACAACTCAGCAGCAGGCGGGTTTGACATCCAGTTACGAATTGTCACTATTGCTTGCAAAGTGCGGACAGGCCCATACTACTGGAGAGACTTTGATTAAACCAGCGCTGACTATTTTTTCAAGAACCGTATTAAACCGGTCAGATGATCTCACTTCGGTAATTCCACTCAGTAATAATTCTGTACGGAGAAGAATCGATGAAATGGCGCGGATGTTAAATGCCAACTAATCAGCAAACTAGGACAACGCAAGTTCACGGTGCAGGCTGATGAGACAACTGTTCGTCAGAGTGAGTGTATCCTTCTCGCATACGTTCGATTCATCGACGCCGGAGATTTTCATGAGGAAATGCTCTTCTACCACTCGCTGGAGACTACTACAACTGCGCAGGATATATTCGTGATATTCATGAAATTTTTCGATAATGAAATTCCCATCAATAATCTCATCTCGTGTGCTGCGGACGGACCTCCCGCGATGATGGGGAAAAATCATGGATTTCTTATGTTGCTGAAACAAGTTAATCCCACACTACTGACGGTACACTGCGTGGTACACCGGGAAAATCTCGTCGCGAAACAATTTTCACCTGAGTTGAATTCCGTTATGACCGCCGTTATAAAAGTGGTAAATAAAATACTCCATTAAAGCGAACGCGAAGTCAGAGAGACTATTCAAGGCATTTTGTAAGGACGCGGACGAGCAACACATCCAACTTCTACTGCACACACAAGTCCGCTAGCTTTCAAAAGGAAAGTGCCTTGCCAGGTTTGTTGAGCTCTACGACAGCCTGCAGGAATTCTGTGGTGACATTTTCGATCCATTGCGTAGTAAAGATGCGCAGACCATGCTTAACTACCTTGCAGACATTTTTGGAAAATTAAACGTGCTGAACTGTGAGTTGCAGGGTTCGAAAAAGACAATCATTGATTCAAAAATGAAGATATTCGGCTTTGTCTCCAAGTTAGACTTCTGGCATAAGGAACTGATGAGACGCAACTTCACGAGCTTCAGTCATTCGCAGTTGCAAGGCCATGTTTCCGACCATGTATTGGAAATCATCACAAACCATATCCTTTCAATTATGAATGATTTCAGGCACCGATTCCAGGACTTGCAAGAAATGGAATTTCCAAGCTGGCTAACTCAGCCATTCTCATCCGCAAGTCTGTCTGTAGATAACATGAACATCGAGAGGTGCTACCAAATGGAGCTGGCCGAGCTGATCAACGACGTCTCGATGAAAGCGATACATCAGTCAAAAGACCCACTGATGTGGTTGTCGAAAGAATCCATGAAGAAGTATCCAATCATGACACAGAAAACATACAATCTGTTGCTTCTATTCCCAACTTCATACCTTGTGGAATGTGGGTTCAGCATTCTCAGTAAAAAACGTAACCGTCAGGAAATATGCGAGAGAGGCTTCGCCTGAAGCTGACTGACATCCAACCTCGGATTGGAAAGATAATGGAAATACACCAGGCTCAGGGCTCTCACTGACTATTGTGTCTGATAATATGACCCATCGATTATTTCTTACGTGTCAATAAGCACAGACAGTCTCCAGTAATTAAGATGTATTGCTGCTATTACAATTATTGATTTCCAATGATTATATAAAAGTTTGGAATGGCAGATGTTTTTACCACTGTGTTATTCATTAGAGGGACGTTCATCATTGAAGGGGTGTTTGACTAGTTGACGATTCGAAAGGGGGTGAATGGACAAAAAAGGTTGTGAAACACTGTCTTATCCTATCTAACAAAATATGCAAGACTTTGGAATTGAAGTGCTCGTACTTTAGGCGACTCTGTCATGGAACATGTCCCAAGGAAAAATTTTATTACCAAACGATCAGTCAAATCATAATACTTATTTCTCGAATTAAAACGGTAAATTGTAGAAAGTACATTTCAAATCAAATCATTTCCACTTATCGGAAACAAACAACCCCATTAACATGTATCTCAATCAGGGTTGCGGAAGCGCTTGCGTCTCCATTGCTTCCAGGACTACTGGAAGTGCTTTCGACTGGAACATTCCATCCAAATTCCTGTCACTATAACATGGGGCTCTTTATGTATGTATACCGATAGCTTCTTAAACTTCATAATTGAGCTTCTTTGTAGAATGCCTACAATACTTTGTTATTGTTACTTATTTATGTTATCACTTATTCAGTTGTCTACTCATATAAACTGTAAAATCCATTAATGAAAAAATACATCAGACTTTGTTTTACGATAGATCTCCGTAACCTTGTTTTATATGCGTAGGCAGAACACAGCAGACATATAATAGGGGAATTGGGAATAGGCTAAATTACAGTGGAATTCTATAGAATAGGTTTAAATAGTATGCTTATCATATTTATTTTTAGATGCCATCTTTTTTTCGCACTAGTTTTCTGTGCTCCCGTTTCCGCTTTCACTCGAAATTACCGCTTCCGCTTCCACAACACTGATCTAAATGACATTGATAAATTGGAGGATATGATAGATTTATATGTTTTAGGTACCTTTTTTATTTCCATTATATCTCAAAACTCACATATCACTTTCTTTTTTAGATGCCGAAGAACTTTTGCGATGTTTGGAATCATTTCTCAAAAAGTACTGTTGACAGAAAAATGAAAGGATTTTGCAAGTATTGTGATACCTCATTTGTCGCAAACGCCACGAGAATGAGATGCCATCTAACCGAAGGATGTCGAAAGGCCCCACCAGAAGTGAAAGAATTATACAGAAAGGAAGTTGTCAATCAGTCAGTTGCATCATCACGAAAGCGAATGAAGATAATGGCTTTTCGAAGTCTACCCACAGATAACGTAACCGTAGTCACTGGAAGTGATAACGAAGATAGTGATAGCATAAGTGAAACCTCTTCAATTAGTCACCAGTATGTCAGCAAAACTTCACGAACTGATAAAGAACCTTCACACAGCCAGTCAACAGTGTCGATTTCAAGCAATCAAAATCAATACGGTATCCTACCATTTATCGATCGCGTTAGCTCATCGGAGCAAACTGAGATTGAGGAATCATTAGCCAGGGCAATTTATGTGACTGCTTCTCCCCTGAATTTGACAGACAATCATTGGTTGTGTGCATTTTTTGAAAAGATAAGACCAGGATTTCAAATTCCTTCCAGACAAAATCTTAGTGGTCCACTTTTAATGAAGGAGAAGAATAGAGTTAGCGATTACGTTCGAGGATTGTGCAAAGGTTCGCCATCTATTGGTATGTCCGCGGACGGCTGGTCGTGTATATCGAATGATTCTCATATTCAAGTCTTATTTATGACTCCAACCCCGTTTTTCTTTAAAAGTATTCACTCAGAAGAAATGCGACACACTGCAAAATTCATGAGTGACATTATCTGCAATGCGATTGATGAATTTTGTGAATTTTCTAATGTAAAGGCTAGGAGCATTCGATTTTTGGTGACTGATAACGCTGCCAACATGATATCCGCGTGGATCGAGATACGAAATCGATTCCCTTGGATAAACACGTATGGTTGCTTGGCGCATGGCTTGAATTTACTCGCTTCTGATATGCGAAAAGTTCTGTCGATCAGCACAGTTATAGCAGAAAATAGTGAAATATCCAAATTCTTCCGTTATAGACATGTTCCCCGATCCATCCTGCGCCTTCACAGTCCTCTTAGTGTCAAACTTGGAACTCCCACTCGATGGGCAAGCTATTATCAAATGTTGAAAAGAAATCTTGATCTGAAAAATGCGCTTCGATTGTCGATCATTGATGCCAATTGCGAGGCGCCTCAACATCTACAGCTGAGAATTCTGGATAATTCAAATTTTTGGGAACCGACTGACGTAGTGGCTTCTCTTCTTCGACCTATTTCGCATGCTATCGGTGCTGCTGAGGGAGATTTCGTTCCTATATCAATTGGCCCGAAAGTATTCGCGTATTTAGAAACATCGATCAAAACAGCTCTTCAAAACCAATCGTTCTTATCAGAATGCGAAACAGCAAGGATTCTGTCAGTTTTTGACAAACGGAAAGAATTTTGTCTCTCAAACTTGCATTTCGCTGCAAACTTGCTGGATCCGCGATTCCGAGGTCGAACATTGTCTGAATTTCAGATGGTAACAGCAGAAGATGAGATCTTGAGGTTGGCAAACCTTGAAAAACTGAGAGTCGACGACGTAACAACTGACCTGTTGGAATATAAAACGAAGTCAGGTAACATATTCAACAGTGCGAGGCACATCTGGCAAATATCATACGCTACTGATCCTGTCTTATGGTGGCAAGGAAATTGTTCGAGTCGAGCCTTGATGAAAGTTGCTGTGATTCTTTTGACTATGTGCGCCACGAGTGCTGCAACCGAGCGTTCAAACAAAGAGTTTGGGTTACAAAAAACAAAGCTCAGAAATAGATTATCAGATGAACATGCAGCAGATTTAACCTACGTCGCTTACAACTTGAAGATGAAACAGCGCGCTGGACAACAAAAAAGAGGAGCAAGTAAATCCCAATTGATTTACCACAAGAATGAACAGGTTGATATAATCCAAGAGGCAAATTTCGATGATGCCAAGAGTGATAGCGAAAACGAAAATTCTTCAGACGAAGAACAATGTGACATGTACATCTGTGATCTTCCAGATGAAGATTTGTCCATACCTGTACCATCCGGGACGTTCGTTGCCGCCAAAATATTTGAAACGGTGAAATCTAGGCCGTCCCTAAGACACAAAGTCTTCATTGGAAAAATTGCTGAAAGTCTTGATAATGACGAGTATTTGGTTTCTTTCCTTAGGATGAACAAGTTCGGAATTTATGTTTTTCCTGAAATAGAGGATACCTCTATCGTTGACAGGAAAGAAATAAGACGTTTAAAAGAACCTGCGCATACAAGGCGCGGTGGTTATGTATTTACAACTGAAGATATTGAGGAAGTGGTCTCAAAGTTGACAGTATGTTTATAACATATACTTCAGCTAGCAATACAGTGTTTCCCTGTTAATTCAACAACCCACTAAATTGGTCATGTTTTCTATTTCGCAAATCGATGAATTTTATGAAACATTTGCCCACTTTAAAATAGATGAATTCCCAAATACGGATGAGTAGGCCCTTAATTATTTTTCCTTTTTTCACGAGGTTGGGGAATTATCCGGAAAATACTGTATCGCGTATTTTATGATGATTAGCATTTTCGTTGTGAGCTGACTTACACTGATATGTCTCAACCAACATTTTTATGATTCTACCCTTCTAAAATCACAAAAATAACTAATCGGGCTAAGTATTGCCTCAATATTGATTTTGCTCTACTGTGAAATTCATCTCCATTTAAATGGGCCTTGAAAACTGGTCATCTATTGTGGTTTGGTGGAAAAGTGAAGTTCGATATACATATTTCGATAGCTTAACGCTATCATCTTCAGGAGCAAAGATAGTGATTCAATCAATATTATGCACATAGATCACGAGCATATCAAATGACACCGGATATTACTAACCATGAATATACATGGAGATTGTGAGGGAGAATGATGTTGGTAAGGGTTAGTAGGCTAGACATGCGGCAGATAGAACTGGGTTACATGGTACCAGTTGGAGATGACCTGATCTGACTTAAAGAAACCCGTTCCTACAGAGAAGTAGTCTTTTGAGAACTAGAGGAACAAGAAATCATTCAATGTTGATGAAACAAGAGTTGAATGATTTCTTGTTCCTGTAGTTCTCGAAAGACTGCTTCTCTGCATGAACAGGTTTCTTTTAGCCAGATCAGGTAATCTGCAACTGGTAGGCCTAACATGTAACCCAGCTCTATCTGCCGCATGCATAGCCTACTAAACCTTACTAACACCATTCTCCCTCGCAATCTCCATGTATATTCATGGATAGTAATATCCAGTGTCATTTGATATGCTCGTGATTTCTGAGCATAACTTTGTTTGAAGTACTATCTTTGCTCCTGAAGATGATAGCGCTGAGCTACCGAAATGTATTGAACTTTCGCTAAAATACAAATACTTGACCTTCCACAAAACCACAATAAAAATGTGTCTCCATTGAAACGTGTCTGTAATAAGCTCAGTATAATTGTAATATATCTCATAATTTTATATGATCGTTAAAGAGGCCGAATCATGCCAAGTAATTTCCTTGTATGTTTTTCTTTGTTTCATTTGTTGCATATATTTTTTGGAAAAGCAAAAAGCTCTACAAATATCATATTTTAGTTTTGTGAAGATTTTGTTTTACCGTGAATTTTTCAATCGTACTGTCTGTAAGGCAGCTTAATTTCAAAAGTTTTTCTTCTTATTATAAATATTTTTTATTAATCACATAGTTTTTATTCAATGCGATTGATAGCAAAATTATTTTACATAGTTGTAGATAAACACATCAAAGTAAAAGCCCACAGGTTTTGAAACAAAAAGTTGTAGTTATAATGCGGATACTTATTTGTAGCATAAAAATGTTTAACAGCTTAAAAAAAGGATTATTCTTGTGGAGTTTTTATGACACAAAAATCTAAAATTTATAGGCCTAGGATATGCTACTTTTAGCAATTGCTGGAGACCAATATTCGGGTTGTAGTTGTCAATAATTGCTGCCTATAAATGTACTTAATAACATTTTCGAAGGTCTACAATAATTGTAACCTAAGCTTGGAAGTCTAACCGCCTTGATGAATAGGTTTTAAGTTAGAATATGCAGATATATAAGTGAAGGGAGTCGATATTTCATAAATTACCGTAACTTACCGGATAAATTACCGTAACTTACGGTAAGTTCCCCGAAAAATAAATTACCGTAATTTATACAACCCTAACTTAGAGTTTTCGGGAGGCGGCACTGGCATGGTCACCCTTTTCTCAGTCCCACACCAGCAGTCGACCCGGAGCAGCTCCCACAGGGCAGGAAGAGCGCACTCATTTATTGATGTTGCAACATCTAGTCACAGGTTGTCATTGTGAATCAAGAAAAAATACACAATTTATGAGTCAAATTTGACGCATTAGGCCGATCTTGGTGTATTTATTCTCTATTTATGGTAGCCTACCAAATTCGATGTCAAGTTTTTACAGTAATTAAGACATTGATAACAACTGCATTTTTATCTAATTTGACGAGAATATCGTGTCATCTTCCAACTCTATATTGTTCGCAGACATTTTCATGGGCAGCATCTGTTATGAAAAAATTCTAAAAATCGGTTCAGAACTAAGGATTTTACAGACGAAAGACATTTTTTTGACGAATGTTCCCGGGTTGAAAAAATCGAGATAATTTATCTAATATGATTGATGTGATCAACGCTGCATAATAAAGCTCAACTTTTCATAACAGTTAGCAAACTTCAAAATGAAGTAGGCCTAAATTATTTTTGCTCCAGATCTTTCACAATGCATGAAATTATGCACAATTTAGTAATGAAAATTTTCCGGAAAATTTTGCAAGTTCTGATTTTTTGTGATAGGCCCTATACTTAAGTATTATTAATATACTAATTAATATACTAATTAGACCGCTTCCACAGCCGAGGCAGCTACACACCAATAGAGGGTCTGATCATTATTTCAAATTCTTGAAAAATGGAAAATTTTGAATTTTCGTGACACAATTTTTGCGTTTTCTACCAGAGCCGAGTAGTGATGCAAATGGAAAATTTTCCAGAAAATTTTGAAATTTATTTTTCGGTGATTGACGTTTTTGCCTTTGTTTTGGAGACTTATTATAGTCGTTTGAAAGGACTATAGACCGAAAACTTCTCTATCATCCCTGTATGTTAACTTTTGGTACCAACTGCACCTTTTCCATGTCTGTTTCAGATCTTTCCGAATGAATTTCAGACATTAAACGGATTTCAGATTTCTCTAGCTGGACTTCAGATATCTGTCAGAAGCTCAACTTTGAAAAGATCTTAAATTCAACTGGACAATCTCCAATTCATCTGGAAATGTCTGAAATTCATTTAAGTAGATCTGAAATCGATTTGGAACTATCTGAACCATCTGAACTAGAAATGGAAGATGTGTAGCTTGTTCTCAACGAAGATATCGGACAATACGCCAGAAGTTAGAATGCTATCATAGATATTCTTTTACTCATCACAAATCTTTAGTGTCCAAATATTTCAGTCTTTATATTTCACAGTGCTATAATCTCTATGATTATTGCTACCATAATAGAGTTTATGCTTTCCAAAGTGTGCATAAATTTCAAAGAGTGCAATAAACAGTCTTTATTGAACTCCTTCATTGAAATACATTAGCACATAGAAAGTTTTCTCGACTTCTGTAACACCTAAATCTTGCAAAATTTTGATATCTTGTATGAATGGATATTGCATGCTCGTGCATACTCAATTCACGCAAGTGGAAGAGGAAGGAATCGAGAAATGAGAGAGAAATGAAGATGAATTTATATCAGGTTGCATTAAATGAATGATGTTTTTGTTTAGATCATCCCAAAAAAATTTTCATGTATATTACAGTACATCTGCGTATTCTGCTCATCTTCCCATGTTCCATTTTTCGATATGACTAATTAAATGGGCGCAAATATTGTCTCTTTATAGTGACATAAATGCTTCATTTTAGGCGGTTCTATTGAGAATATTTTTCCAAACTTGCTCCATGCCCTTTAGAAATTCAAAACTCACAATGTCATGTACGTTAGTGTTTTCAATGTTTCCATTTTACACCGGTTATTAGCCATAGAAAAAATACAGCATAATTTTATGTCTTTTTTGAAAAATTCTCACACCCATGTCAATGGGCGAATCACTGAAATTCAACAATACACTTTTGTATGATGCCCTCAATTCTAATATATCCTAGTTTGAGTGTCGTAGACTGCAAACTCTGTTGGCGACAGTTGAAAAAGGGTCAAAATCCATGTTTTATCTTTGAAGAGCTGCAGTGAAAATCCCATGTTGAAATTGATATGAACGGATCGACAGTATTTTTCATTTTGTCCTTAAATTGACTGTCAGAAAATGTTAGACCCCCATATTCCTTCCTAAGCGTGAATAACTGTGCACAATTTGGCGCGATTTTGACCCTCAAAAATCTTTCTTTGCCTCTGCTCGAATTGGTATTGAGATGAAGCGTTAGATCTTCTCATGAGGTCGAGACATTCACTAAAGCTTTGTATTCCAAGTTTAAGAATTAGAAATTTCTCAAAACTCTTGTCTGCAGACTCGTCGAAAGGAAACTAATTGTTTTTTTTCAATAGATGCTTTCTCAGAGTTGGAGTTGAATTTGAGAAAACTGTACGATGAAAACATGTTAAATTTGCTGAATTTTCAATTGTCATGTGTCCCATGATGATGACGTAAACACTGTCGCCTACAGACGCTCCCAAACGTAGATTTGGCCGATTTTCAAGGCGAGATTGCGACCAAACTGTTGACATTTGAATGTCCAGTATAGAACATACAGGAAAGCTACCTAGTATCCATCGATGCTCAAAAAATCAGTTACCATTGATTGACGCTGCGACCTGTAGCCTGAACCAACCGATTGGCTTGACTGCTTGTTGATGACTAGTTGTTGATGAGATAAATCTGCATGTACAATGGACAGAGAAGCAGGCTATGTGAATTCAAAATTGCTTTGGTTTGATTTTTAAGTCATGTTAAGGATCATGATAATAGATTCTGGTAGTTCTGTGAAATATAAAGTTACTTACAGAACTCGTGCAAAGATATCCAGCTTAATTGCATTTTTTGAGATCAACAAACTATGCCCTCGCCCTTCGGGCTCGTGCATAGACATGTTGATCTCAAAAAATGCAATAAAGCTGGATACTTTGCACTTGTTGTGTAAATAACTATTATATCTTCCAATGTGGACGCTCATGAATACTGTGTGGACTGTGCTTATACTTCACGTGTTCATCAACACATGATCAACGCTGCATAAAGCTTTAATTTCAAGCTAACAAATAGCAAACTCCAAAATGAAGTACATTTTTGCTCCAGATCTTTCACATATTGCATGAAATTATAGCCCCTTTTGTACAGCAAGATTCACATTATCCCAAACGGTGTCTGTGTGATAATTAAAAATGAGGCACAAGCTACTGGTAGCAAAGGAATGTTCAAAAATCCGCGGACGGAAATCGTATTGTTACGATCGCTTCAATCGAAATAATGATGAAATCAAGAGTTTTAGACCCCAAATATTGGTACGTATCCGCCCCGGAAGCGGAAGCGCTCAAATTGTAGGACCTATCAAAAAATCAAAACTTTCAAATTTTCCAAAATTTTCCAATATTTTCCATACTTTTCCACGGAAAATTTTCATCACTACGGCCGAGGCATAGACACATCAATAGAATTGTTCTAAAACTCTTGATTTCATCATATCTCTTCGATGAAAACGATCGTAGCCATACGAGTCCCGTCCGCGGATTTTTTCAGCATTCCATTGCCAGCAGTGGCTTGTGGTAATTTGTTGGCATTTTTTAATACTACGAGTATAATACAGACACCTTTTGGGATAACATGAATTCATTTCCTTTACAATAGGGTATAATTTCATGCAATGTGAAAGAACTGGAGCAAAAATAATGCACTTCATTTGGGAGTTTGTTTCTAGCTTGAAAGTTAAGCTTTATTATGCATCCTTGATTGTAATGATACAAATTCTCCATGTGTTGATGAACATGTGAAGCACAAGCACACAGTCCTCCACATATATTATACATGAGCGACCATGTGGAAGATACATGTACATGTATATAAAGACTGCAAACTGGTGAGATATTTGGATACTAAAGATATCCGTGATGAGGAGAAGAATATCTATGATAGCTTCTAACTTCTGGAATATTGTCTGGATAGTTCCAAATCGATTTCAGATCTACTTAAATGAATTTCAGACATTTCCAGATGAATTGGAGATTGTCCAGTTGAATTTAAGATCTTTCCAAAGTTGAGCTTCTGACAGATATCTGAAGTCCAGCTAGAGAAATCTGAAATCCGTTTAATGTCTGAAATTCATTCGGAAAGATCTGAAATAGACATGGAAAAGGTGCAGTTGGTACCAAAAGTTAACATACAGGGATGATCGGTCTTTGAATTCAAAGATATTACAATATTAATATTGCATAGTCTTTTCAAACGACTATAATAAGTCTCCAAAACAAAGGCAAAAACGTCAATCACCGAAAAATAAATTTCAAAATTTTCCATTTGCATCACTACCCCTTTTGTAAAGCAAGATTCACGTTATCCCAAACGGTGTCTGTGTGATAATTAAAAATGCTAACAAATTATCACAAGCCTTTGGTGGCAAAGGAATCCACGGACGGAACTCGTATTGCTACGATCGCTTCAATCGAAATAATAATGAAATCAATAGTTTTTCATACCCAATGTATTGGTACGTAGCTGCCTCTGCAGTGGAAGCGCTCAAATTATAGGGCCGATCAGAAAAAATCAAAATTTTCCGGAAAATTTTCATCACTACACAGAAGATTACAGGTAATTTATTCGGTAATTTACGGAAACGTCATTTACTTTACAAACTTAAATCTATTTCTCTTAATAGACCAATGAATGCGTCCAATATAAAATGCAATTCGCCATCGATCACAGTTTTGAAAATACATGTAGATTTTCATCTTCGTTGTGGAAAGGTGTTGAAAACTGAGTAATTCTGTCAGAGTAATAGAACAGTATCTCTTCTCCTCCTCTACATCGATCGGACTCCGAGACGAACAAAGGCGAATCTGGTGTCAATGACAGAATCTCCTCATTCTGTAAATCCTGTCACTGTCATCACTATTGAGAATCAAGAGTTTATTGTAGAAGCCCGTCAAGCATCAGCTACGTAACCATCAACACCAACCATGCTATCTGTTGTGAAAGAAATGGATAATCTCTGCCACTAACCTCGCCTGATCCACAGTCCTGAAAATGACTTTCGGTCATGTCACCAGTCATGTGGAACTATGAAACTCCTCACATCACTTGATATGAAGACATTTTTTGGTATTGTATTCAAGGTTGGGAAAAATATTGGGATTGATTGGCCTACTCAAGATCTTGAGTATGTTCCCAAGATCGAATGCCCACGATCGACAAATCAGAACCCAAGATTGTGAGAATCTTGCAATATTTCGTTTTTTTGGTAGCTGTTTCCCCGAAATCCCCGTAATATAAAGTGATCAAAAGATTTTTGATATGTTGCTAGTTATGTATTTTTAATTGAACATCGTATTTAATTCATTTCTTACATACTTCAATTCTTTTAGTGCAGGTTTCCATTCTGTAAGGATCTCTAAAAACTCAGAGGGTATATCTATAAGCATGCTATAAGGTACCCTACTTCTGATAAATGAACCTAAGTTTCTGCAAACTTGATTTAGGCCTTTTCACACCCTCTATGTTTTACATTAATTAAAGTACTTTGTAATCCTGAGTGTGGAATGTTGGGGACCCATAGAAATCAAGTTAACAATGATGTCAGATCTATGACTCGAATATATAAAACAGAGCAAATTTCTATGCACAATATTGTATTCATCATACTAAGTTGTGGTTCAATTCCGACACAAAAATCTCAGTATAAGCTTATTAAGTGATATTAGAAGATCGATTTCGTTGTACTACGAAATATTAAAGATATCAAAGGCTGTTGTTCTATGTATTCGAGGGTCACGTGTCCCTTTTCAGAAAAAAGAGGATCTTCCCACAACTACTAATAATTTTGTGTTCCGAGTTAAAAATGCTGAGATTCATTAACTAAATTTCAACACTAGGATGCCGAAAAATCGATTTACCTTCAACGCCGACAGTGTGTCAAAATGACACACAACTACCAAAGTGGTTAATATTGTTTATGCAGCCTCTTTTAGACATTCACATGGCTTGAGTAATATTTTCCATTGAATTTCACGCGATTTTTCACTGAGTATGTTAATCTTAACTTAATTTACAATGCTTGAGTTAGGCCTACCTCCCAACATTGGCCTGATCTGTAGGCTCAATGAAAGTGCTCGCAGTCTGCATTTCATTACTCCGAAAGAGTCCAGACACCTATGCTAGCGGTGTGTTCCGATCAGCTTTCAATGCTGGTATGTGCATTTCATGGTGCACTTTACTATTGTTTCGATAGCTGATGTACTTAGATGCTCCCGCGATCCGCTGAATCATATCTACTGCAACAAGCAGCTTTTCTGACTTAGCACTTCCCAGAGACAGCCTGGTTTCAATCTCGCTTTCACACAATGTCGGGTTGATATCGATTTGTTTGACATGGCATAGACATAGGTTTGCTTCGATGTCGAGAACTCTGTCATCAGTGTTGCAGTGTGAAAACTGCGTCATTCATCGCAATGCCGCGAAGACGCCTGACTGCTGAGAATGCGCTGCGCCGATTACAGCTGATGGACGATGGATCATCAGATGATGATGACCTTGAAATTGACCAAACTGACTCGGATGCGACCTATGAAGACGACAGCATCGACGAAGATTCGGACGAGCCATCTCCTACTGATCTGCCTCTCACCGAAATAGCTCAGAACATCGAACCAGATCCAGCGGTTGAGCCTGCAACGCAGAGCGACACTAATTGTGCATCGAAAAGTGGCATCACTTGGAGCCGATATTCAACGTCGATTTATTCAAGTACTTCCGTCGGTAGATCGTCCCGTCTGAATACTCTTAACTTGAGTCCTGGGCCTACAAGTTATGCAACGACGCGTATCCAAAGTGGCTCTTCATTGAGCGCGTGGCGTTTACTAGTCGATGATGAGACAATGCTGCGACACATACAAATGTGTACACAGGAAAGAGCAGTCTACTGTGGAAATGCTGAGTGGTCCTTGTCATTGTATGACATCGACAAGTTCATTGGATTATCTTATGCTCGTGGTGTTTTGACTAATACCTCGACAGCTGTGCATGCATTGTGGAGCACAACATAGAATTGTAACCTATTTTCGTCAACGATGACACGCGACCGACTTTGCTCTATCCAGCGTTATCTGCGCTTCGATGTCAAAAGCGAAAGGAGTCTACGACGATCTACTGATAGGTTTGCATTGGCCTCTGAAATTTGGTTTCCATTCATTTCGAACTCGCAAAAGTGCTATAATCCTCATGAATATCTTACTGTCGATGAGCAGCTGCTTCCGTGTAAATGTCGATGTTCATTCATACAGTAAATGTCCAACAAGCCCGATAAGTTCGGGATCAAATTTTTTCATCTGGTGGACAACAGCAGCAAGTATTTGATAAACGTTTGTCCGTATCTGGGTAAAGATGAGCAGAGACCTTCGAGTGAGCCACTCGCGCTTTCTTCTGTAAAGCGCCTGGCATGTGCTCTATCAAATGGATACAATATCACAGCGGATAGCTATTTTTCATCAGTCCCAGTGGTGAGATACTTGTCTAGCAGAAATATATCGTATCTCGGCACAGTGCGCCTCAATAGCAGAGTTTTATCGAACACTTCTCACAAGAGTATGCCACTTCGCGCTACTTCATTTTACAAATGCGATGAAAGCACAAGTCTGTCTATTTACAAGGCCAAACGAAATGAACTGGTTGCAATTATCAGTTCGCTGATCCCTAGTCCATCGATTCCCATTACGGAGAATCCAAAACACAAACCAGACACAATTACAACTTACAACAAGACCAAATGTGGTGTCGATGCTCTGGATAAAATGACCCGTTTGTACACGACTCGCCGCACTTGCCGCCGTTGGCCAGTGTATGTGTTCTACAACTTGTTGGATATGGCAGCAATCAACGCTTGGGTGCTATATAGAGAATCCCTATCGTCAAACATAAGTCGACGAGATTTCCTCCTCAAGCTTGTGGAGGAACTGTGTGCCTCTGCGCCTGTGACGGCTGCACCTGGATCGTCGGCTCAGAAGAGGTCAGCTGAGCCTTCACCTCAAAACATGATGAAGTGGCGACATCTCAGGTTGGTGGCAACTTTAAAAACGTTACGAAGAAGTCGTGTGAGTCATGCCAGAAAATGTGCTGTGGAAAGTGCACTGCTGTTGAAAAGTACACTTGCAATAACTGTGCATGAGTCTGCTCATTTTTCTGCGTTGATTTGATGCGATCAAAATGCAATTGTGTTACATTTTCATGCCTTGTAATAATGTAAACTGGAAAAGTAGCCTACCGCACTGTAGTACACTTATAGTAGCTTACACTTTTAGTGTCTCGGTTTGTTCATTTTTATGCGTTGATTTGATGTGATCAAACTGTACATGTAGCCTACATGTAGGTATATGTTTGGCAATTGTGTAACATTTTATATGCCTTGTCCTTGTAGCTGGTTTTCCTGGGCGTAATAGAGTACTTATACACTGGCATTCTATTTTCCTCTCATTTGCTAGTCGTGGTGATTGCTGAGAAAATAGCTTTGATTGAGTAGGCCTAAAGGATACAGGTCTACATACGATTTGTCCTATTTCAACGCAATATTGCAAATAGACAATGTAAATAGATGTGCAAGGAGCATTATAGAAAGCTTATAGGACTACATTTGATGTGGTTAGGGTTATATCCTCTACTTAGCATTCTTTAAAAAATCCATCGCTATGTGTCATTTTGACACACTCTCGGCTTTCTAGGTAAATCGTTTTTTACACAAAAAATATAACACCTACAACAAAGAGAAGAAATGAAAAATGATCTTTGCCTAAAATTAATAAAACAAAATGAGTTTGGTGCGAAAATAACTGAAACTATATAATCCGCAGCGATTTTACATCACAAATGTGTCATTTTGACACATCTCGGCATTCTACATGTAGTGTTAAAATTGATTACACATAAAATGCTGAAATTGAAGTATTTTACCCCCTTCCTTCACGTCTTGATTGTACGAGCCCACTCGTATAACCCACCTTCACATTGCAAACTTACCTTGGCTTTTTACAGATAATTTTTTATGTATCTGTTATTATTGTTGGCAAATATAGACTTTCTATCAGCAAAACAAAAATTGTTGTGATCTTCATTTCGCTTTCCAATATTTTGGATACCTTCCCAAGATTACCAAAGGTCCAACCTTGCTGCGTAGGCTACATATCATTGCCATAATAGATATCGGCCGATAGGTACTGCTGCCGTTAATTCCTGAGCTCTATGGTCGTATCAGTGAATCATAGCAATGCGAATGAAATATGCACTGTATTTCATAGATTCTTCTGATTGCAGTTATTGATTGATGGCCACTTTGAAATACTATGTGACAAGGATGACAGTTTTCAACATCTAGTGATTCAAATTTGATTTTGTTGCAATCTACAGATGGATTACAACTGCTGATAAATTGTTTCTGTATGTGACACGATTTGATCTGAGCTGACATTTTGGAGAATCATGATTCTTGTGCATTTTATGACAGCAATTTTCCTACAAGGTTGTGTTTGTGGAAAACTCATCGATGTCGTCATTGATGATCACGAGGATTGTACGTATGCGATAAGTATTGATGATAAGCATTGATTTCAGCAGGTATAGAGTAATTATTTGCCAGTTTTCTGAATTAGACCTTTATGTTATTCATAGATGAAAATATATAGACAAGAAATGTAACTAATAATTCAAAGTAAAAAATACTGCAAAAATAATCAATTTTAAATGTAAAAATTTGTTACTAAAATGATCAGTTGTCGCATGAAATCTGGATAAAGTCTACATTGATGCGGCATAAAGATAAAGGTCTGAAAAGTCAAAGATAGTTAGGAAGTAAAAGAAAGAAACGGCTGATTAGATGCATTTAGAAAAGCATATTTGACAAATATAAAATTCTTCCATTGAAAATTAAAGTGATGGTCAAAGACATTTAAAGTTCATGTTTATTGGGAATTTATTCAATGTATGAATCTAAAGATCCTTGAAAATAATCAAGAATTCATATTTTCACTCAAGTTTTATTTCTCATTATTCTGCAAGAAATTTTATTTAGATAAGCTGACACATCAGTCAAGTGTGCGGATGCAATATTGTTTTACAATTCAAATGGGAAATGCTTGTAGAATGCAACACACAAATCAGGAAAGAAATCGAAATAATGTGGCTGGGGAACTGGAACTAACTAGTAGATAAAACACAACTTGTTTTTAAAAGGATGCGGAACATTTTGGACATGTACGCGCACCGATATGTTTCGAACGCTCTATATCATTTTGAGTTCAAGTGCCGCTTTTATCAATTGTTCTTCCAAGGTTGGCTAGTAATTCGCTGTAAGCACTGTCCTGTTCGCACCGCTTCACCGAAAATCATATGCTGAGTATTTGTGCATGGCTGCAACACAAATTGTTTCGCGATATAGATTTTACCGAGAAAATGTGAACTTATGTCTATTACTAGAATTTTTAATATTTTCTGGAATAAAAGTTGGATTATACTAGAGTAACTCTGTTGCAAAGGATTGAAAACCAGTGATTGTCCGGAATCAGAAAAAATCGGAATCCTGAAGAGGTGAAATTTGATAAAAAGTCAAATAGTGTCAAACAGAGTGAACAGCTACCGAAACATTTGATAAATTGTCAAAACTATGCCCCAAATTGTCATTGATTGATTTGTTGAGTGGCAATGAAGACAAGCTAAGCTGTAATGTGAATGTAATCCAAGTTTTCAAGTACTGTAGTGTATATTTGATAGTGGTGAATCGATTTGCTCCATATAAGAAAATTTACCAGGATTGGGAACTGGAGTGCAGAGATCTCCGAACTCACAATGGCCTCTTTTAGTCTTATTTTGCCTGTAATTGCAAGTGGCTGTCATGGTGCTTAACCTATCATACTTTTAGCAGAAGTCTTTAAAATTAATTCACCAGATAATATAAAGATATAATCATGGCCAAAAAATCAAGACCACTTGTTTTTTTATACTTTTGTTTATTAAGTCTATTGAATGGAAGTGTAGCCAATTGTGAGCATATGCAAGGACTTGACTCGTCTGATGCTTTTAAATTTGTCTGTGAATTCTACATACCAGCGAAGCAATCGATTAACTGAAACTTAAATAGCATCAAAATACATAGCTTAAAATTGTAGCACTTTTGTACACTATGGTTAACTTAAGGCGAATGACGCATCGCAAAGACGCAATGTGAAATTGTCGCTTTGAGCGAATCAGGAGTACCATTGTATCAAGTGACATCTAAATTTAGTTTACACTAGGTGACATGCCACGCTCAATCACGCGTAATTCACGCGTGAACCACGCGTAATTAAACATAACCCTAAGTATCCATGGCTACGCGTGACATTCCTGCAACATCTGTCGGCAGTCCTGTTATATAGACGTTGCGTCTGATGTGTCTGCATGCATCAGAGGCTAAACAATGTGATGGGACCTCAATTTCATGCTCAGGAATGACAGAACATGCTTAGCGGTTCATCTTAGTGGTTCAAGCGGCATCGCAGACAACCGTAGACGACACGCAAACTATAAACGCTCGCCCGCGCGTATTCATAAGCATTCCCCATGTTTTAACAGCATCAGATGAAGTGATTTCTGACTCTTAGTGCAGCGAGTATGTTCACGGGTAGAAGAATAGAATGTCCTTAACCACGGATGTTTGGTGTGTTCCGTAATTACGCGTGAATCACGCGTGGCATGTCACCTACTGTATTGAGACGGTTAAGGTTGGTCATTCCTGTTGATTATAAATATCTGCCACTGGCTTTCGCAGGAGTAAGAATACTTTTTACTCACCGTTAAAGAATCACGAAACTTTTAGTAAAAAAAATATTTTTATTCCTGCTAAAGCCAGTAGCTAATATTAACAATAAATTGAATTTGCTTAGGGGTAATAATAATATGCTAATAATAAAGCGTTTATTAAACAACAAGCATTAATTATTGAATGATTTCTTTCAATTGCTAATTCAGTTTATCAATTTACTCCTTTGATAATTGCTTTCAAATCTGCTATTTAAAAAAGGACAAATAAAGGCAGTCGATATATAACAATTTGCTGTCACAGTGCAAGGGCAGTATAGCGCAGTGATGCGGATATGACCCGCTTGACCCACTGCAGCGCAATGTACAGGGTTCGAGTCTATTGTCGAACAAAATATTATTTTCACAGCAACTTATGGAATAATGATTAGACATCATGGGGAAGCATTAAACACCGACAAACAATGAACAGTATATGATGACTAGAGCTATGAGGTAATGAATCACATAATGCCTGACTGGTAGAGCTTTCGATCACTAGGAGCTAATGGTTAATAGTCTTCTTAAGACACTTGAATAGGGTATAGGAGTTTTTGAAATAATTGCGATTGGTAGAGAACGGCGAATTATATCCCATTTCAGACAGCTGCGGACAATGCCGAACCTCATGATATCCTCAGAAAGAAAATACATGATATCTTATCATTATTCTACCAGTTATTTGTTGCTCCGGAGTTGTCTTTCTTATTTACATTGTGTTTGAGGTAGCGATCATTTGGTCTGGTTACTTGGTGTCAGGGTTGCTTCTTGTTGTGTTCCTGCTCCTGCGTGCGAGTGCTGAGGACTGGGGGAGACAGCGTCTGTCAGCTGACTTTTATCAAACATATCAGATATATCAGTCTAAAATGAAATGAGATCTTTGACGACAACTGGCCTTGACATGCAAACGGTGATAACTCAATTTTGAAAAAAATATTAGTTTTTGGAACATTTGACTGGATGGGGATGAATTGGATAACTTTCAAGATTCAATCAATACCAGACTTAACATTTGATACAAAATTATGGCAAAATGAGCAAACTCATCATAGTTTTAATATTTCACCTCTCTCTAACAGGTTGTGCGTTAAAATGACTTGTCGAGAAAGTCCAAATTTTCACGTTAAGCCGCCCAACTAATATAAAACTCTCTATTAAAAAACGTCACATCTAAAGCCGCTGTTATTCAGAGGATTTGTAATCACATTGTTTAGGCTGCGCTCATTTGTTCGAAATGTTATCGATAACGATGATTTTAACGTGTCTTTCCAGATGTGGTGAAAAGAGATAAACAACATTTGAAGTTCGAGATCTATGGAGAGTTGTTGAAGCAACGCGGCATGTTAAGGGGATATGCCGAGATAAAACATAAAGGCATAATACGGCTGGCAAAGTACGTGTGGAAAGTCAATGGAGTAACTAAATATTGGGGTAGAAACGAATTTTGCAAATTCCTGGTGAATGCCTCCGAAATACAGCCTATCGATGAGAAATTCGTTATTACGATCACTGTCGTGAACGCGGTTGCCAATTACCGGAGAGTATTCATAGTTAATAAAGGTGAGTTCATAACAACATTCTTTTTGATGTTGACAAATGCAAGTTCTACTTTGAGCCTGACGGCAGTTCAATGAATTCCTGAGTAGTGTAGTGGTTTACATGTAGCCTGTTTTTGTGACTGATACCAATTTTCATTTTCTCCATTTCAATAAAAGGCGAAAGTCTATTGACTGCACCTGTTGAAAATCACTTTGAGTATATTAAGTTTAGCTTCAGGTTTCGACGGGCGGACTGCACGTCTTATCAAGACACAGCAATTCACGTGCAGTCCGCACAACTGCGTGGATGCATGTGTCACATCACACGGTTGACATCAATTCACGTGCAGTCCACACAGCTGCGTGGATGCATGTGTCACATCACACGGTTGACATCAATTCAAGTGCAGTCCACACAACTACGTGGATGCGTGTCAAATCACACGGTTCACATGCAGTCGAAAAAGTTGCGCATGTCACATCAAACGGTTGACATCAATTCACGTGCAGTCCACACAGCTGCGTGTGTCACATCACAAGATTTGGCATCGATTCACGTGCAGTCCACACAACTGCGTGTAACACACAACCGTTAAGCTTCCAAAAAAACATTCGTATTTATATATTAAAATGATGACGTGATGAGTAATAACTTCGCAGTTGAAATCCATGGATATCACATAAAACAAACGGCTGTTCTTACGAATATTTACAGATCAGACTGTAAAAAGCCGTGAAACTAATTCTAGCTGTTGATTTCAACGGTTATTTACGGTTTAGGCCTACAGTCTGCAGTGTATAGGGTCCATTTTGCTTTGTCGAACAAAGCGTTTTAACACAACGGGTCCAGGAGTGAGGCAGAGAGCTTCCAAGAGAAGAGCAACGTGGAAACTTGAAAGCCGCTCGTGAGGTACTGATCACGTAGCCGTTGACAAGAGAGAGAGGATTGAATGTAAAACATTAGGCAATACTTCTTGCCAGTAACTCATTAGTAGTTTGCGAGACTTTAAATTCGTTGTAATTGCCCTCCAAACGATGTCAATATATTTTTCCGTTTGACCATTACAACAAGGATTACAGCTACTCGTGCGACTACTAAGAAAATCACGCGACTCTTTGCTCATTACGGCCATGTCACGATCCGAGTGAATATAGGAAGGCATCACTAGGTGACATGTCATGCTTAATTACGCGTAATTAAACATGACCCTAAACATCCATGGCTGTGCGTGACATTGCTGCAACATCTGTCGGCAGTCCTGTTACATAGACCTTGCGTCTCATGTGTCTGCATGCATCAGATGCCAAACAATGTGATTGGACCTCAATTTCATGCTCAGGGAAGACAGAACATGCTTAGCGGTTCATCTTAGTGGTTCAAGCGGCATCGCAGACAACCGTGGACGACGAGCAAACTATGAACGGTCGCCCGCGCGTATTCATAAACATTTCCCATGTTTTAACAGCATCAGATCAAGTGATTTCTGACTCTTAGTGCAGCGCGTATGACGCGCGTAGAAGAATAGAATGTCCTTAACCACGGATGTTTGGTGTGTTCCGTAATTACGCGTGACATGTCACCTAGTGATACCGAACAGGAGGAAAAGCTGAGGAACAGGAGCAAACGGTGAACATATACTATGTTTTTGTCTGCACTGGAGAGTAGACTTAAAGTCGATATTTAAGTGTTCAAAAGTCATTGTTGCTTTGATGAACTAACCATAATTTCTTCTGCAAAATCTCGTTTTGCACTCATCGCACACATTACAGGAATTTATTACACGCCGCACATCGTCGACAGAGTAAGGCAAGTTCTTCGACTTCACGAAATGGTGAAGCCGCGTTATTCCTGGATGACTGAGACATTCATGAATTTCGAGTAATGACTTTATGGAGTGATTGTCAGCGTAGAGTAAGAATATAGTAAATAGAATGTCGACTCAAAAAAGTATCTGTATAAAGTGAAAATTTTTTATGTATGAAAATATTCAGTTTTTTGTGGAGATTGCGTTCCTGCGTTCGAAAAAACTATTTGAGGAGTTTTTAAATAGCCAATTTTTTCAAAATACTCCTGTGCTTGTGTACTACCGAGATGCCCCTTTATAACGTAGCATGAATTAAGTTGGATATCAAAGGGAGTGAACATTAAATTGCTAACAAGCATCTTAATTAAGCGGAAATTAAGCTGATTATCAGAACGAAATTCATGATCTGCATTGTAATGCAAGTCTTCATAAAAGCGTCGAAATCTTATTATTGTTTCTTGGCTGAAATTTCAAGTTTTTCATTCCATTTTCATCGGTATAATTTACTCAAATTCACTCAAATCTGAATAGTAATGCGGACTCATTTGCATAACCCTTTCGGCGCCATTGTCGACTTTAGTCGACTTACCCATAGAGCGCCATTGGCGACTAAAGTCGACAAGTTTCTAAACACTCAATTCTATTTTTCTATTATGCTTTTGTCTGGTATTGTGGCCGTGTGACGAATTCCAATCATGCTGCCGGTGTTTTCGCCACATTTATCGCGGTTTGCACTTTTACCCTGCTGCCAATCAATGCACTGCCTGATCGATTCGCGAGCGCTGTGCCGCTCTGAGCTTCGCTCACGTTTGGTGAGAGTCAAAGGCAGTAAGAGGCAGTGCTTTTCAACCGTTGATTGGAAATGGCAAACTCATCGCGAGCCAGAAGATCCACGAGAAGCTTTACCGCTGAAGAAATTGCCAATATAATACAAGATTCTGATAGTGAAGTGTCAGATACACACTTTGACATTCATTCTGAGTCTGATGGTGATCAAAATCAGCATGCAACTGCTAGATTCTCTGGCCAGCCTGTTTCCAATAGGCCTACTTCGCACTGTTCATCGGATGCAAGATGGGAATCTTGTAGTAACAATTATGTATCTCACTGGCTACCTCCTTTTAGAAGGAGAACAGGAGTCTTGGTGGATACGTCTGACTTCGATCCTGTGGATTACTTTTCTTTGTTTTTTCCTGACGAAGCATTTTATCTTATGGTGGAACAGACTAACAAGTATGCATTGGATTTTTTTGATTGCCCCGCTGAATTGCCAAAGTGCTCTCGTTTCAACTCATGGAATGACACAAACCTTGGTGAGATGAAAGCATTTGTAGCTTTACAAATTACAATGGGGCTGAGCGTTTAAGTAAACAAATCAAAAAATGACTTTTTTCGATCGAAAATTCGAAAGATTACATTAATTGTTTCATTACAATTACAGAGGAAAATACAATTTAAGTTACTGAAAATGATATAAAAGTAGCGTAGGATCAAAAACTAGAAAGTAAACGATAAAAATACACGTTTAAGTAAAAAATCGAAAAATGATTTTTTTTCAACGAAAATACTTGGCGCTGGGAGCAACAGCTTGTGGGAATACTTGGCGCCGAAAGGGTTGCATAAGTTAATTGTGATCATTATTAGTCTCTATTTTGTTTTGTTCTTCCAAGAGCAGGTTATAGCTTGTGATATGATCACACTCAAGAAAGAGCTCTAATTGATAAGGCTACTTGTGATATGATCACACTCAAGAAAGAGCTCTTATTGATAACGGACTGCTATTTGAACCTCTCCACACAGGTTGACATGACACGGAGGATTTGTAAAATACTATTATTCCCTTCTGTTTTGCTATCATGATCAGTCAAAAGTGTAAAACTTTGCATATCTCACATGTGATACTGGGTATCATTCGAGTTCATTTAATAAAATCGAAACTGTATGCATAAAGGGGATTTTATTATTGCTGAGTTGCTACTCTACAATATACTTACTCTATGTTTGTCAGCATAAATCGAAGCACAGAATGATGCATCAAGTGCTATGTTCTCTTCTCTTGGACGATGGAATATGTCGGAATCGCAACATCATATAGTCCGGCAGCCAGAACGAGTTTCTGCAGGGAACGCGGCCGAAAGTGAGACTTTCACAGAATGATGTACACCTCATAGTCCGGCAGCCAGAACGAGTTTCTGCAGGTAACGAGGCCAAAAGTGAGACTTTCACAGAATGATGTACACCTCATAGTCCGGCAGCCAGAACGAGTTTCTGCAGGGAACGAGGCCGAAAGTGAGACTTTCACAGAATAATGATGTACACCCTATGCCTACTACGAATCTGCACGTCTGCCGAGTTCAAGTGAGTTCCTCTTCTTGTCAGACAAGATCAAAGAAAAACGCAGATTGCAGTTTTTGGCTAAAATGAAATTCTATATGTTTTCTCTAATTAAACGAAAAGTACTAAGCCCAGAGTCATAATTATTGGCATGGAATGCCTTCAGGTCATTTCCTATGATGTTCATGCACCCCTGTCTATAAAGCTAAATACAGTTAGATTTGGTGAGCCTCTTAATGTCGGCAAACACAAACATTTTGAGCAACTTTATCCACATTCCACCACATTCTCACATACATCACCGATCAGATGTATGATAAGAGCACATGCACATCATAGTAAATGACCTAAAGATATTTTACTTTTACTGAAGATATTTCATTTTAACCAAAAACTGCAACCTGCGTTCCACTGGATTTACATGTGTTTTTCTTTGATCTTGTCTGACAGGAAGAGGAACTCACTAGAACTCGGCAGACGTGCAGATTCATAGTAGTCATAGGGTGCACATCATTCTGTGAAAGTTTCACTTTCGGCCTCGTTCCCTGCAGAAACTCGTTCTGGCTGCCGGACTAATAGCTCAGCACGCCACCTCAATTTTGTCGTTCTTGATCTTACTCTTTTGTTTCCTGTCGAGCATTTCCCGTGCAGAACGTTGATCGGTTATGAGTCTGAAATGATAACCGAGAAGAGTGCCTCCAATGACGCACCGCAATGACGCACTCCAATGACGCAGCTTCGATGATGACTTAGGAATCTTTCTCAATCACAGATTGTCGGATTTCAGGTCCATGGAGAGTCCGTAAGAAAAATGCGACGGGACGTGCAACTTGATTAAGCGTCACTTGTGGTCGCTGGTGATCGTCTGATGTCGCAGTTGCTTCTATGAGTTTCAGTAGATTTCTGTGGTGTTATTTATCAGTTTTTCGACGGATTTGGCATCATTCCTTTCGCCGTGCTGTGATCTGTAATTCAGCGGTGGATTTATTTATCGGCAGTGCTTCTATGATTCAAAATTTGGAATCTTTATCTTTTCTGCAGCCTCGTCGTGAATGCTTCTCATTTGGCGTGTTCTCTTGTTGGCTTCAGCCAATTTCATGTGATGGGGCACGTGATCGGTGGTTTTCTAACTTTTTTATTAAGACTGACTGGCGTGGTGCTGTGGTTCTGTGGCTTGTGTTCTGGATTGACGCACCTGGTTTCCTTGGTTCGAATCCGTCATCGAACAATTTTGCTTCTTTCATATTAGCATCCTATTTTAACATTATGTCTTCGGCTCAAGATGAACGTCCAACCCGGAAGGGTACACATGCTAATCGTGCAAATGCTAGTTGTACCGGTAATGCTGATACTTTTAAAGATATGCTCAACGACATGAAGCTTGAGATCATCGCAAGCTTTACGACTCGGATTGACGATTTGAACTCGAAAGTTTCTCGGTTGTTGACATCGTCTGAAGATTTGAGGAAGAGAGTAAGCTTTATTGGGAATCGACAAGAGCTGCAGCATAAGGAAATTGACGAAATCAAAGAGGCCCTACTATCAGGAGCATGCACTGATAAATTCTATGAAGAAATGGATGATCTTATGATGCGAATGAATAATTTAATAGTTCGAGGTATCCCTGAAAAATCAGATGGGTCAATAGAGGATCGCGTTGAACATGATGAAACTAATGTAGAGAAGGTTTTGGAACATTTGAAAGTTTGTGATGCTAGCCTGTCGGGGTTCAGAAGAATAGAAAAAATCATTCACGGCAAGCATCGAATGCTCAAGCTCTCCGTGTCAAATGTGGTCAAGAAAAGCGAGACTCTCAGAAATTCAAGATCTCTTCGAAATTCCGCGGACTTTAATGAGGTACATGTTCATCAGGACCTTACTCGGCTACAACAGGAGAAATCCAAGCAGCTAATCAGTGAGTTGAGGACCAGGCGGACTCAAGGGGAGGATGTCTTGATTCATAGGGGCAGGGTTGTGAAACGTGATGAGTTGCGGCAAAATTTTCATTGAAAGCTTTCAAACATGAATACTTGTGTTCTATGTCCGTGCTTCTTTGCAATATGCGTTCCCTGTTGCCAAAATTTGATGAGATTTGTCTTACTGTTTCGAACTTTCAACCTGGCATCATCATGATAACTGAAACATGGCTCTCTGATAGTGTTGATGATGATCTATTGAAAATTCCACGATGAATGCTTTTTCGTATGGATCTTCGAGTTCGGAAAGGCGGCGGTGTATGTCTGTGGGTGAATGTAGGTATTGTGTCCTCACCCTATCTGCCTTCTAACATGTCCCCGTCCTCTTGTGAGATTCTTTTCACTACTTTGAATTATCAATCTCGAAATATCCTGTGTTGTGTTATTTATGTCCCTCCAAATTTGAACAAAGATGATCACAGTGACATTGGCAGTTATTTGTTGAATGAAATAGACTCTGTTCTATGTGTCCACCCTGACTGGAATATCATGATTGGTGGAGACTTCAATGACTTTTCAGATTGCATTTTCGAAGAGGATTTGGCTTTATCTAATAAAGTAATCGACCCAACTCGCAACCGTTCAATCCTAGACAAGATTTGGATTGATGATGATCTTGCTTCTGTGTTCAACGATTCTGCCTCAGTTGGGCCGCCTATAAAGAATTCCGATCATAATTCGATAATTCTACATTCAAATCTATCTCATGATTTTGAATCATTCTGTTGTGTCCCAGTTTACGACTTGAGGGATAGTAATATGAAGGAGCTTTTGTATCGTTTATCGATGGTTGACTTCTCAAGGCTTCAGCAGCTCACAGATGCAGGTGCAATTTGTGATTTGCTACATAGTGCATTGTACTATTGTATGGCTTTCATGCCATTTGAAATTGTGACTCCTGTACTCAAATAATTGATTGGCAAGAGATGGGATCCTTTCAGGAAACAAGAATCCTGGCTCTGTGGTTGAAAGAGAGAGGAATGATAAAAAACTGTTGATGAGATTTTGGAAGCATTAAACGTTCAAGACGCCAATGTGTGCGGTTTAAGACGCTTGGGGAAGCCTGGTAGATCTATGTAGTTCTCGTCTGCTTCGAATAATTTTGAACACAGTTTCTCAGAGGCAGGAAATTATCCGAAAATCAGGGCTGCTAAAAAAACTCTGTTTTCAACAGTGTCTTTATTCACTCAGATCTCACACCTAGCCAGCAGAGACTTGACCGACGCTTGCGAACTGATCTAAAGGAAGAACGCCGTGCGGCTGACCAGGACGTTGTCATTTATCGTGGCGAGGTGAAACTTCGGTCAGACGTAACAAATTTTCGTCGGTGATTTTACCTTATCAATGTCTATATCCGGTAATATTTGTGACGAAATTTGTGATTATCTTCTCCAAGTAAATGGCCACCAATTTCTCCGATATGATCGTGAGTCCCAGAGAGGCGGAGGTGTGTGTATTTGGGCACGTGACTTTTTCGTTCCAGAAGAAATTAAAATTTACAACATTCCTTCATATATTGAAATCAAATTTGTCTGCTTAAATCGCGACACTTCAATAATTCTTTGTGCCATCTATGTCCCTCGATCCTGGCATGAGAAAAAGTGATCACGACAGTATTGCTGACTTTCCAATTTCTGAATTTGACAACTTACTCATTTTGCATCCCAAAAGCAGTATTATAGTAGCCGGTGATTTCAATGATTTGCAGACATCTTTTTTAAGAGAACAATTATGCTGTATTAATCGCGTTGAAAATCCCACCAGAGATGAGCCTTATTTCGATCAGATATGGGTTGATGAAGAAATAAGCAACGTATGCAATGTTAAGGCTGAAATCGGACCGCCACTTCACAACTCTGACCACAAGCGTGTTTTGCTTCGTCCAGCAAACCACCTGCAATGCTCCGTGGAGCTGCGATCAGTTGTAGATTGGGATTATCGTGCTTCTCACTTGCAGGAATACCCTCGTCGTCTCTCGGTTGTGGATTTCACTAATTTCGAAGATCCTTCGTCAGTTGATAATATGTTTTTTTCGTTGTACGCCAAATTATCCTTGTGTCTTTCTACCATCCCATTTGAAAGTGTTACATTTTCCCCGATGACAAGCCATGGGTGATCACCATTCTGAAGACACTTATTAACAAGCGATGGGCTGATTACAGGGGAAGAAATTGGCCAACTTTTCTCCATTACAAGCAGAAGGTCACTGAAGAGATAAGAAAGGCTAAGCGTATTTGGGGTAATAAGCAGTCTCAAACTTCAAAAAGATTATGGAATGTCGTTAAAGCAATCAAAGGGTCAGAAGCTGTAGATCGATGGCGTCCTCTTGTTGAGACGTACAATTTTTGTTATGACTCTCTGCTTGATGACATCACGCATGAGTTCTGCAATAACTTTAATTTGAATGACGATGCTGAACTTTGTCGACTTAATGATATCAGATGGAATTTCTATATTCCACCTTCCTCCGTCAATACTCACGTGAGAAGACTGAAAGCGAGAAAATCATGCGGTCCTGACAATCTCCCTCCTTATTTGATAAGTATTGGTGCTGAATACCTTTCTCCACCTTTGTCACATATTTTCAATAGTTCAATTTCGACATGCTCCTTCTCAAAATGTCTGAAGTACGCCTACGTTTGTCCGATACCAAAATCATCTAATCCGAAGATTTCTGATTTTCGTCCAATATCCTTGCTCTCGCCTCTGTCCAAAGTTTTTGAGAGAATATTCCCGGAGCAAATAAAATTCAACCTCATCGCCTGCTACGGTCCAAATCAGCACGCATATCGACCTGTTGCTTTTACAACCTCTGCTTTGCGAAGGAGTGGATAGCGCCCTCCACATGCGTCAGTAGCGTTGATGTCTGTGGCAGCAAAAGATGCCTATGTTGTAAATCTCTTGACACTAATACTACTTTTAAGAGTTTTAGTACCGGCAGACGGTTCGTTTTAAATTATCATAGTAGTTTCTCGTGTAAGAGTAGACATATAATATATTTGATCACATGTCAATCATGTGGGGCCCAGTATGTTGGACAGACAAAACAGCCATTACATTGTAGACTTAATGGGCATCGGCAATCTGTTCAAAAGAATCATCTCAATACGTATTTAAGTAATCATTTTAATAGTTCTAATCACAGTTGGGATGATGTAAGTATACAAATTATCGACTCTGTCGATGTTCGTAATAAATCTGATACAGAAATTGCCTTCGAGCTTGACAGTAAGAAAGATTTTCATGTATTAGTTATCGCTTCTGCTTCAAGACTTTGTCGGCACTTCATGTCATCGCTTAGGATCACTGACCGGACTCGTCCTGAGTCTCTCGTCGTCTCCAGCTGCGCTGTTCGGTGGTTCTGAGTCCATCTCGTGCGTGATCTCGTCGTCGTTTAGTGTAAATCTGCTACTTCCACATTTAGAGCCTCACCAACGTCCGTGTGCCCTGTCTGCTTCTGTGTGACTCATCGGCCGCTGTACACGCCTACCGCGTCTATCTCCCCACGTGCTATTGTGTTCAACGACTGTGTATCTCTGCATGTCTCCCTAACCGATCGACGATCTCAGATCAGTGATAAGCGCTTGCGTGCCACTTTGGTGGTGTGTTAATATTATTCTGCCAACACATCTGACGTTTTTCTGTGTTACAGCGCAGTAGAGTGGTGCTCTGCTTTACCATACTACAAAACGTGGTTCGACGGCTACTTATTAATATTTTTTTTGATCTCTCTTGTTAGGTGTTCTTCTGACGTCTGGCTCTCCGTTCAATCATGTACAGATATACCTCACACGAATTGAATAATTTGCGCCCTTCCGAGTGCTCATGTGTTGATCGTATTACGACTCGACGATTAAAATATTTCAGAATCTACCAAAGACATATTCCAGTCATCGTTTCGAATCGCACAGCGACAATACCAGGAAATGGAACTCATTTGCATTATCAAGCAAGGAACGCGAACAATTTGGTCAGAGTGAAGATTACAAATACCACAGAGCGGAAACAAAGGAACCCACCACCTCGTCCTCCCTCTGTATTCGTAACTAATATTCGAGCTGTGTTTTACAAATTGGATGAACTGACTTTGAGGCTGACATCACTCAAGCCTTCTTTGGCAGTTATTTGCGAAACATGGTTGGATGGAGACATCCCTGACGGAGCTATCAGTGTTTCTGGATACCAGAGTGTCAGAAGGGATAGAAATCGCCATGGTGGACGAGTTCTATGCTACATTTCTGATGACATACCCTTTCGACACATCACAGCGGAGGATGTGTCATCTATTTCCTCCTGCAACTCAGAAATATTGTCTGTTCTTCTTCCCAGTGCTATTTTAGTGGCCATATACCACCCTTTTTGGAATGATCGAAGAGAACATGAAGATGCCATCACTTGCATTACAGACATTATTGATTATGCCTTGTCTTCCCCCACCAGTTCAAGTTCTCGTATAATAATTTGTGATGATTTCAACGATCTTCGTCTGCAGTACGATCGCATAGCCAGTGTGCACCCTTGCTGTTTTGCGTGATCGACAGCGTGTGCGCTGTTTGTCCAAACTCAGACATGCTGAAGTTCGCTGATGATGTCACCATCCTTCACTACGTTCGGAATACGAATGACGACGATCTAGTCGATGAATGGAGAAACATCACTTATTGGTCCACAGCGGTTGGTCTACCCCTCAACGTGGAAAAATACTCAGTGATGGACATTAACACCAAACGAGGTTTGAGCCTTCATCCCATCGATGATATTGCAAACAAAGTTAACGTAAAGATCTTAGGCGTGATATTTTCTAAAGACCTTTCTTGGAATAAGCACATCGACAGCGTTGTCTCCAAAGCCAACAAACGGATTTATGTGCTTCGGAATCTGAAACGATCCGGCTGTCGAACCGATATCTTACTTCGAGTCTGCAAGGCCCTGATCCAATCTGTACTCACTTACGGTTTTCCTGTATTTTGTAATCTTCCTGATTATCTGATGGACCGTTTAGTGCGTGTTGAGAGACGCATTTCAAAGATAATCGGAAACAATGAAGATCCATTCTTCGCTTCTGCTGCTGAGAGGCAATGTACGAAGCTTTTCCTAAATGTTTTGTATGACTCAGACCATCCCCTGCGGGAACTGTTCCTAGCCCGAACACCCACACTCCGGAATCAGTGTATTTTGCGCCCTCCACGAACACGGACGAAGCGTTTTCAGAATTCATTTATAAGATTTTGCTTGAAATTATTTGTAATTTGCGACAACTTGACTTCAACTGAATTGCATGTAATGCGTGTACCGAATTTCCATTGCGCAACAATAAAGATTATTATTATTATTATTATTAAAGACCGCTGAACACCTTGCATCCTTTAGGTTTGAATGACAGAGTGTTAGGCGGAGGTTGTGCCTCTCAGAACACTGCAAATTCATTTTCATTTTTTAGTTCTCCTATTAGCAGACGTGAGAGAAGCCATGGCCTTAGGAAGTCGGGTAGAAAGAAATATCCTCCATCTAATAGTTGTGAGGATGTTCTCAAGGAGCTTCAAGAGTTTATGAAGAGCAACAAAATAAGAAATTTCTATAATTGCTTGAAATCGATTAGTGATAGCATGCCTAAAATTATGTATTCTAGGCTTCTTGATCAGTCGAATGACCTATCCTTCGTTTTGACAACATATGTTCATAGTAAATTATATAGAAACAAGAAGGATAGCTTTACCGAAGACAAAACGCATATAGTGATTCCTTTCAAGTCTCATTTAGTTGACAAACTTCATTTACCTTCTGTATTTAATGACAAAAGTGTCTGTGCTTTAGTTTCAGAAAAAGCGAAACATCTATATCCTCCCAAAGTGTACCATAAACTTAATTACCCTATTTGTTTGAAATTCTTCAATTATAATAAGTTTCTTAATAGCCTGACAATTCAGGAAGTAGTTGGCATTTTACAGAGCGATTGTCGCTGTGACTCGATGACCAGTTTTGTTTATGAGCCTTATGGGCATGTTTTTACCGGTAATTTAGATATAGTAAATTATCCAGGTCTCAGAGCTATATTTGCGTATGGCACTACACACAGATTGTCTAGGTCAATATCATGGAAATCCATTCAAAAAGAGATCAGCGATTCCATAGATAATCATATATCTCGTGTGTCCAGTCGCCTTCACTTAAAAATTGATGACTTCTCTATTTGGAAAAACAGGGTCATCATGTTAGTTAGTAAAGCACCGCATCTTTCGTTGTAAGAAGTTGGGTAGGAAAGATAATGGAAGCAACGTTTGTGTTGATAAGGAGTTGCAAGATCTCCATCAAAACTTGATAGTCGTTCCTGTCGATAAAGCATCCAACAACTTTAGTTTCATATGTAAAAAGTTCTATCTCAAAATCCTGATGGACGAGCTTGGTTTTGAGATAGATTCTTCCACTGCAGTAGGCAATGCAACTTATAAACCTGAGCTTATTTCTGAAAAGGAAGTCCTTACTAAACACGTTAAAGATATGAAATCAAACTTTAATATTAATGTTAGTGACAATGACCTTAAACTACCAAAACTTTTCTGGATTCCAAAATTGCATAAAAATCCTTATAAGTTTAGATTCATTGCCGGAGCCAGAAATTGTACAACTAAAAAGTTATCGGTGAATATCAACAAAGGTCTGAAAGTGATAAGAGAAAATTTCCATAGATACTGTGAGTCAATCAGGAGTAATACTGGTTATTCTTACTTTTGGAGTGTAGCCTCGACTCAAGGTTTTTTGAGGAATATTTCTAGCGTGAACGTCCACTCTATGCAAGTTTTTGACTTCTCTACTCTTTACACAAACTTAGATCAAGGTGCTATCAAGAATAATATTTTTTTCCATCCTTGATCTCACATTCAATTCCACTAATCGTAGATACTTGTGTGTAGGATATGAGAAGTCGTTTTTCTCTAAAATCAAATATAAGGGGTATTTTTGTTATGACGTGGACTCTTTTGAGAAGGCTACTGATTTTATAGTGTCTGAAGTCTACATTTCTTTTTCCGGTTATGTGTTCAGACAAATTCGAGGGGTACCAATGGGAGGGAATTGCAGTCCTTTACTTGCCGACTTATTTCTATTAAATTGCGAATTTGTTTATATGAAATAATTGGTTGAAAATAAAAAGTTTGGACTAGCTAAATTATTGTCAAACACTTCGAGATATATAGACGATATATGCGTAATAAATTACAAGCATTTCAATACCTTAATTCCAAAAATTTACCCAGTGGAGCTTCTTGCAGATAGAAACGGAGTCAATGACAAAGTCGTTGTTTAGCTCGATGTGAGACTCCAATCTAGTAGCGACGGCCTTCGAACCTCAATATATCATAAAGTGGAAGATTTTGATTTCCATGTTGTTCTGTTGACATTTCCAGACAGTGCAATACCTTATAACATGGGAATTAATGTATTTGCCGGCCAGGTTTTACGTTATTGTCGCATCTGCTCGCATCTTGAAGATATAATTAAACGAATTAATATGACACTTTTTGTGATGAGCAGCAGAGGATATTGTAAGTCTAAAATGAAGGCATGTACTGAGAAAATCCTAACCGGTCATAACAATTTTCTAGTCAAGTTTGGATATTTCTCAGCCAGGCAGCTGACATCGCAGTGCGCATTTTAAACAATAAAATTATCACTGTTTGTTTGTCTTCTTTGCATTTTCTTTCATTGGTCATACCATTTCAGTATTTCACACATATATTTTAGTTTGTTTTGGTTGTATCCGTCTTTTGTGGTTGTTTTGTTTTTGTTTTTACTATTACTATCAACATTACTTATTATTACACATATCATTACTGTATTGATTTTAGAATGCCAGCCGCATATAAGTTTATACGTGGCCCCGCCCTCCTGGACTTGAGCGTTCAGGTAGAGGGGCCGAAACGCGACCAGGCGGGTACCTGCTGACGACTAGCTGTTGCTTTATTTGTTTTAACGTTGTTTTTTTATCGCTAACTGCCCTAGTGTGATGAATGGACTGTGTCGGTTACTGGTCTCCATGGGGTTGAAAGGGTGATGATTACTAGGTGTCTATTTATATATAAGTTCCTAATCAATCGAGCCTGAAACTTTGACCAAGGAGATCACTTGTTAAGCGGCCTTGTGCGATCTCGTACACTTAAGAGTGAAGTCCAGCCCGTATAGCGCTATGTTATGGACCCCCGGGAAGGTCCGCCCGCCACGCAATCAGATCCGTCAAGTCTTTGTGCTTAAAGATCTTCTTGCATTCATGCATTTGTCGAGGATCACAAGTCAAAGGACCATTAGGGGTAAGGTCCAGCCCCGCTTTAGAAGCGCTGATTGAAAAATGGACTAGTGGGAAGGTCCTCCACACCGATCTCGTCAAGTTTGGCTCTAAAATGTAGTCCTAGGATAGTCAAAAGTTTGACGCGCCTTGAACGTTTAATGTCTGCCGGTGGGAACGCACCGCCTGTCCTCTTAGGGGCAATATAAGTATTAAAGTTTATTATATAAGTTTATTGAAATTATGAAACATTTAGACGTCGTTATGGGAATGTCCCAGCTTCAATTGGTTGAGATGTGCGACCATATATTAAAATGCCTCGATGATCGTGATACTTCGTCCGTCAACGTCTATTGTTTGGACTCATCAAGAGCCTTCGACAAACTCCAACATTGTCGTCAGATCAATTTTCTTGAATATCATGGATTTGATCACGGTTTCTTGAGGTGGCTCTTCTCCTTTCTGAACGCTACATGAGCGTCAAGATCAAAAGCCACATTGGCAAAAAGTACCTATACCGTCTGGTGTCCCACAGGGATCAGTACTTGGGCCTAATCTTTTTGCTGACTTTATGGGCTCTCTCAGGTTCGAAGACAATGCTCGGAATGTGATAGGAATTAAGTATCCTGATGACATCACCATTATTGAGCCTCTATGTTACAACCAGATCCCTGTCATTCATACTGATGCATGTGAGGCTGCATTTAACAATGTTGGTCTTGTTCTAAATAGACAAAGATGCATGTACATTGTAAATGTGTGTCAAATGCTATCATAATTCTTTTTGTCACATGAACAATGGGTTTAAGGTTGTTCAGTCATGCAAAATTCTTGGTTTTTTATTGAATGCAACATGAAATGGGACTTTCAAGTGTCTTCTATGTTAAAGGTCGCTTCTCAAAGACTCCACATTATCAGATGTCTTAAATATATTCTGTCATCAAATGATGTGATCATTATTTATCACTCCATCATAACTTCACTTTTCTTGTATGCGTCACCCGTTTATGGAGCTCTACCTGTGACTCTCCTACATAAGTTTGAGCGATTTCAAAAGCGCAGTCATCGTTTGATTTGTGACTCGTCATACAGTTGTAATGCTTTCCCTGATTTATCAAGTCGTTTTCATAGAGCTGCAGTCAAGTTATTGATATGTTCTGAGACTCATCAGTTCCATCCTTTGCATCATTTGGTTCATAAACGACTACCTCACGCACAATAATTATTTGTTCCTTTCTCTCCTACCCAAAGACGTTTAAACTCATTTCTACCTTGGGCAACGATCTTGTGTAACTCGCATACATCACTTGATTCTCTTATTTGGTTAATTTTCTATTTTGTATGTGACAGTTTTGTATCTAATGTGATTGCTTGTGATTAACAATCTCTGAAAAAATATGCTACTACTAATAAGATTGGCCGCGCTACAATCACTTCGAAAGTGAAGTTCAAGTTGAGATTGCGTCTGCGAAGCGAATTTGGGCAAATCGTCATGAGACCACTACTAATTGCTTATGGAAAGTTGTGAATGAGGTCAGAGGTAACAGGGAAAAGTTGGCATCTTCCGATCATTGAATAGCAGTTTCTCTGAGGTTAGTGATCTGTTGGCGGCATCTAGCAATAAATTTCATTCGAACTTCAGTTGACGTTGAATTGCTTCCAACACAGAATGACGACTGGCGAATTAAAATCCAGCCTGATTTTGTCTTCCAAGAGTTGGTTCGTTTGAAAACACGAAAGGCTAGTGGACCTGATGCGATCCCTATGCGTCTTATTGTTGCTGGGGCGCATTTGTTGGCTGAGCCTTTAAGTGTCAATCCCAAATGTGCATACACTTTCGATTTAATGAAATGAACTCAAGGGAGATACAGATGGTATTGTCACCAAATGTGAGATATGCGAATTTTTCCAGTTTTTCAGAATTTATAACGGAATTGAATGTTCATGATTGTAATGCAGAAGGAATGATGGTATTTTACAGATTCTCATGACAGCCTGGGAGATTTAATGCTTGCTAAATTGGCAATTCGATGGGTTCCTATTACCTTCATGCTCAACCCTAATTTTCTTAAGCGTGATCTTGCCACTGGCAGAGCAAAATCACATAATCAAAGATAATAACCTCATTCGACTTTAAAATATGTAAATGGTTGAGTATCATTCTTCAGATTCAAGAAATGAAACATGAATTTAGTGAATCATAAAATCATGCCGGTGAAAATTGAATTAAAAACTTCGAATTTCAGCCAAGAAAGCACGAATAATATCGCGATCTTTTCATGAAGACTTTCATTATTATAAAATTCATGAAATTCCCTTCATATCAGCTTAATTTCCGCTAGTTATGATGCTTACTATCAAATATTCATTCCTTTTGATATCCGACTTGCTTCATACTACTTATTTAGGTGAGTCATCTCGGTAGTATGTAAATTGGCAAATTTTGACTTTTTTAAAACTGCTCAAATATTTTTGGACCACGGGAACGTAATCTACACAGGAAACTGAATCTTGTCATGTAAAAATTCTCTCTGTATACACATACCTTTTAGGGTCGACACTCTACCTATATATCCCTACTCTAAGGACAAGTAAGTTGAGTGCTTTGGTGAAGGTCAGCATGCGCATCGTCCACATGGCTCGACGACAAGTGCCGTAGTTCCCATTCAGGATCATATTTCCACATCCCTTGACTCTAGAAGCACATTGGCTATGCGCATGATATGTCTGGGTACTTCAAAGGTATTTGATCGATTGCGACATAATCGTTTATTGAATTTTCTATCATCGATAGGACTTAATTCTGGTTTTCTGAATTGGTTGTTGTTGTATCTCATCTCGCGATCTTTCCAGGTGAAAATTAATGGTAAATGTGGCTCCGTGGTTGATATACTCTCAGGAGCTCCGCAAGGCTCAGTGTTGGGACACTACCTCTTCATTGCGTTTATGGGTTCATTTGATTTTAGTGCAGACCACATCAAATGTGTGAAATATGCCGATGACGTGACAATAATGGGACTACTGAATCTCATGAACAGATTTTGTTGTCCTTATCAGACATTGTATTGAAGGTTCAAAATATGCTTTAAATATTTCTTGTTCCGCGTACATCATTGAAATATCCTGTTTAGGTTCCTTCTAATTTTGTCAGCGTTGATTTTGTTCGAATTCTTGATGTCACGTTTACAAATAGGCTAACGTGGAATTTGTATGTAAGTGACATTTTGAAGAAGGGGTTCGCCGTCTTTACATCATCCGTTGTCTGCGTCAGACTTTGGGGAACCATGAACTAATTGTAATTTTCCATGCAATCATCACTTCCTTATTTACTTTTGTATCACCGGTTTTTGGTCATCCTTCTAAAACCTTGACTGAAAAGACTGATCGTATTTTTTTAAGAAGATCACACCGTTTAATTTGTGGACGTGAGTGTGAATGTGGCAAGTCTGACCTGTTTTCGGACATGTTACTTCGAATTTGGTTGAATTTTTTGCATAACACTGTGAAGCTAACTCTTGTCATCTGCTACACAACTTTGTACCAAGTCGCTTGAGAATCAGTGATCACTTTTTGATTCCTTTATCGCGTACTGCCAGACGGTCAAACTCTTTTTACCCTTGGATTTGTGTGGAAGCAAATGAGTCTTTGTACAAAATTTAGCCAGCATTATTATTCTCTTACTGAATACTTTGTCACATTATCATCTACACGTACTTGATTATTGCATTGATTGCTGTATTGATGATTTCCATTATTCTAAATATAAACACATCTCTCTCTCTCTCTCTCTCTCTCTCTCACTGCAATCACGAAATCCAACGCACCTGTTTCAACTTCAAACGGGACGGATTCATCGATGGCAGTAACCACTGAGCTCTCAATTTCTTCTTTCAATTCTGAGAATGCCCTTTCTGCGTCCGAAGAAATGCGAATTGTCGTTGTGATGCGCAGAGGATCAATTTTGCTCGAAAAACTTTTGATCCACTTTGATTAATATGTCAAAAGACCAAGAGCATAGAGTAGGGATGTGTAGAGTGTCGACTCAAAAAAATATCTGTATACAGTGAAAAATTTTATATCAAAAGATTCAGTTTTCTGTGGAGATTACGTTCCCGTGGTCCAAAAAATTATTTATGCAGTTTTAAAAAAGTCAAAATTTGCCAATTTATATACTACCGCGATGACTCTCCTATATAAGTAGTATGAAGCAAGTTAGATATCAAAATGAATGAATATTTGTTAATAAGCATCCTAGCTAAGGGAGTATTATGATCCGTATCATAATGGAAGTATTCATGAAAGAGTCTCAATGTTATTCGTGCTTTCTTGGCTGAAATTTCAAGATTTTAGTTGAATTTTTACCGGCATATTTTCATGATTCACTAAATTCATGCTTTATTTCTTGAATCTGAATAATGATGTGGACCCATTTACATCTTTCAAAGTTAATTGAAATCAATGTCTTTGATTATGTGATCTTGCTCTGCCAGTGGCAGGTTGCCTGTGATATGATAACGCTTAAGAAAATACTCTTGAGGTTGAGCATGAAAGTAATAGGAACTCATCGAATTGCTAATTTAGCAAACACTAAATCTCCAAGGTTGTCATGACACTGAGAATCTGTAAAATACCATCATTCCTTCTGCATTACAATCATGAACACTCAATTCCGTTATAATTTCTTCAAAACTGCAAAAATTTGAATATCTCACATTTGGCAACAATGACCAACTGTATCCCCCTCAAGTTCAATTAACAATAGAAAGACCGGAGGTGTCATTTGACACTTCCTGATGCATCACAGCGTTGAAACTCGTCAAGTATTGTGTTTTGAGTAATGTTTTTCGGAACCCAGGAATGGAATTGCTCAAATATCGGAACACTATCGATAAATTTTCTTCAAGTATTCTAGTTTTGGCCGGACACATTTATATACCGAGAAAGACCAGCAGGTATCATTTGACACCTTTGTGTTATCTGATAGAGATTCACTACTCCAGTATCATCAAATGTTCGTGTGTTGCTCAGATTTTTCACGCTTATAATGTGTGAATGCAACGACAGACAAAGCTTGCTTACACTCGATCTCATGGCTCTTTTGCTCGACCATATCGAAAACAGGCTCCGCGCCTAATGTGTATCGAGCTAAAATATAGCCTTTATTATTATTATTATTATTACTCGCGACTTATGCTTGCATCACACAGTTCATACACCGCACTGTCCTTCAATTCATGCACCACGTTCCCAGTCTATCATCGATCTCAGGTCGCACGGTCTCAGCTAACAATCCATCTCTATGGAATAACGCATGACGGTGTGATTCATGAAATGAAAGTAACAAAACAGCCAGAGCTCGTGTTCGATTTCATTCCTACATTGAATGCGGTTCTGAGTTACAGCAATGTCACGCCTGAGACGGTATACTGCAGATAGAGCCCTTCAGTTGCTGTTAGCCAGTGATGACGAGAACAGTGCCAGTGAAACAGATGACATTATTGATAATACTATACAACGCATGGAAGAACAAGTTGAAGACGAAAGTTATTCATCATCAGAATCAGAGGAAGAGGAAGAGTCGGAAGTTATCAGCCAAGGTGCAATGATAAATGGTAATTACAAATCGCGGGATGGAAGTGAGTGGCCAGCAACAACAACTTCTGACAGGCCTATTCGTCCGACAGTAGCATCAAACATTGTTCGAACTACACCTGGACCAACTACGTTCGCGAAACGAACCGTTCGTGATTGTGTTAGTGCATTTTTGAGAATATTCGACGAATCATGCATGCGCAAAGTTTACCAATATACCCTATCCCACATTCAGACAACTAACGACAGTGAATTGTCAATAGACTTAGCAGATACTCATTTGTTGGACTCCTTTTTGCTCGGGGAGTATTTCTTGCGAAAAATGAGCCTCTGTTTTCTCTTTGGTCTAATGAATTTGGTCGAAAGCAATTCACTGACACTATGTCACGTAACAAATTCAAATTCATTATGAAGCATATTCGTTTTGATGAACAAAGCACTCGATCACAACGCAGCCTGTATGATAGATTTTGTGCGATTCGTGAACTATGGACTCGATTCGTGGAGAACTCACAAGCATCGTACCAATTTCGTTTCATATGACAGTAGATGAGCAGTTATTTCCAATGAAGACGCGCTGTCCATTTCTACAATTTATGCCCAATAAGCCGGATACATTCGGAGCAAAATTTTGGATTTTAGCCGATGCTGAATCTCGGTATATTTACAACGCTTTCCCATATCTTGGCAGAGAACTTACTCAGAATCGCGGAGGAATGCAATTGGGAGAATTTGTTACATTGAAACTACTGGAACCATACTTCGGTGGTGGATATAATGTGACTGTCGATAGCTTCTTCATCAGCCTGTCTCTTTCCGAAAAGCTGTTTCGAGAAAGCATCACGCTGGTGGGAACAATGAAAAAATCCAGGAGGGAAATTCCTAATGAACTTCAACACGACAAAAAGCGACAATTCAATTCAGTCGTTGGTGCAAGACATGCTTCATCAAATGCCATCATAATTTCGTACAAAGTCAAAAGTAATAAGTCGGTCATCATGCTTTCGACGATGCATACTGACACTTCGATGGATGGAAACAAACCCGAAATTGTAAAATTTTATAACCGAACAAAAGCCGGTGTAGATTCGGTTGATCAAATGGCACGTATGTATTCCACAAAGTCAGCATCACGACGTTGGCCACTTCGCAGCGATCAATGCATACACACTTCATCGCGAGATCACAGGATCTACCACAAGTCGGCGGGATTTCATTCTAGAATTGACGAAAGGGCTAATTGACATGAGTCGCCCTCCTCCTTTACCTCGATCAGAGCCTTCACCTGCTCCTAAGAAAGAGCGTCCGAATAAGCGGAAAAAATGCCGCCTCTACAACAAAAATTGCACAAGTAACCGCTGTACAAAATGCGACAGGTACGTGTGCGTTCCATGCAGCACTATTATTACTTGTAAGGACTGTTTTGAGTAGTTTTCCAATCATCGAAAAAATTTTATTCGGTCTGTAATCAGTTTTTATGTCTGATATATGAGCAATTACAAAATTTTTAGAGGATAAATTAACTCCTTTTTATCATATCTTACAGCTGGAATAGGAAATATATTAATTTCATTCATTTATTTTTTACAAGAATATTAAGTGTCAATTGACACTTACCGGTCTTTCTAGGTATAAATATTTTCCGGTCTTTCTAGTGTTAATAAAATCGAAAGTGTATACACATTTGGGATTGAATAAATGCGGAGCTACCACTCTACCTAATATACCTACTGATGACCAAGAGTTCTCCGAAGGCTCTTCATTTTTCATGGAATTGGCAATTCATGCAGCGGTCGTAATTTCTGGTTCTCTATCACATACCCGAGAATGCGTCGAAAAATTGCATTTCTTGTCATTGTAGGTTAAATTCCTTTGTTTGGCAATTTCCGGCTTGACCTTGCGGCAATTGGCTTTCAGTCGGAGGATAGATGTACAAAGAGTTCTGGAGGGTCGATCATCATTGGAGTTAGACCACAGATTAGGATAGGAGGCAAAGAACCATTTTACCTAAAAGTCAAGCTTTAATGTTGATTTTGGAAGTCTTCCCGGTACCACTTCTGCGCAAAGACCGGGAAGAATTGAAAGCTTGAATGCTGGATGAGTCCTGTCACAATCCATGACAGGGATTCCGACGCCATCAACACAGATTTTATTGCTGCAATTCGACGCAAGGATAATCGATCCGCAATTTTAGGAATGAAGCTTCTACGAGTTTTGCTACCGCTATCGAAGAGTCCTTCAATTTCGTTTCCATGAACTGACATTTTCTTTATTTTCATTTTTTTCATTATTGCATGTGATAAAGACAGGAACACCGGCAAGGTTGATGCTGATGTTGCAGATGTATAAAAATATCATTTAATCAACCTTCCGTTAAAGCGCGTCGTGGTCACAAATTACCGTCCCGGAGCTACATATATAGTTACTATGGTGTACATATATTTTACGTGTATTAGTAAATTATAAAGATAGCTTGATCGGACAAATCCGAAAGACTTTCCTAATAATACGCATCCTACATCGAACATTCTCCTTCTGTATCCTACTTCATATCTAAATTGCTCATAGTCTGTATAGTTCTGATGCGCAAAAGTTGAAGCTATCTAAGGTTTCAAGTGCGAGAGAATGAAAAGTGGAATGAGGCTTTAGATTTTGATCAATTCCTTGATATTGATGTCAACTAACAATGAATATTTTATTTTCAGATAGATTTGAAGTACACACTCTTGAGTTCCTCGAGCCACAAACATTGCGGCAGGGCTTTGTGCACGCTCGTATCCGTAACAATTGCTATTTTCCGAAACGTGGATTTAAAGGATTTTCCGAAGTTTCTAAAATGAATCCCTTAAGGTGGAGCACCAATCAGTATCGCGGCTGGAAGACTGAATTTACTCTGAAGAAAATTATGACCTACTTATTTTTTGAGAAAGGCACAAACCTTCTTCTATTCAAGTTTTCCTATTGGTACCCAGGTACCAAAATTGAAGTTTATGTGAACCTCACGAAACCTGTGTCATTGCGTAAGTTGAAGCAAATTCCATGTTTTGTACACACCATCATTGCCTGACAAGTGATTAAAAAAAACGCTCATCAAATGCGTTACAAATCCTTATCTATGAGACCACAAAATATCCTTGAAACACAAATAGCTTTTAAAAGCTTCCTGATAAAAACCTAATTAGAATCCTGATCAATACTTAACAAAAATGTTTGAAAAGTCTGGTAGGAAAAAAACGAAGGCCGAGGAAAATTAAATCAGTTATTTAGCTTATTTCTTGTAATAGTTCACACTATAAGTCACCAAGTCCTATTAAAAGGTACAGCATACTGCGTCCAATTTTTAAGTTATATATTCGTATGAAAAGGTACATAAAAAGCAGGCGTCCAACGCCTTCAAAAATTAGCAAAGCAACACAACTTGATAAGTAAGCCGACTTACTGCTGCTGTCCATGACTGTCGGCTCTAAACTGCCTCCATGGCCAAACACTTGACCCGCTGCTGCTATTATCAGCTGATCACCACCACCCTCATTTCGTGCACGCGCATCTCCGATCATTGTCTTCTCCCAACCATGTTGCTCGCACGCTTACCCTGCTTCCCTCGCACACTTTTTCCTCTCAGCGATGGAATCCTAAGTGAGTCCATGTCTCAGCGTTCTGTAAACTGAACCGATGCGCACGCGTAGGAACTGCAATACGTCCACCTCGGAAAACGGCTTTCGCCACTAGCGAAAGCAAAATTGCAGTGCAAAGAAAGGTACACAACCAGTACCGTCTATCAAGATTTTTTAATTTGGTCTGTATCGATACTAGAGCATCATTTAAGTTGATTCAGCGCCGTCTATTTGCAACTCGAGGCGCAATTCTCTCGCTGCGCGTCGAAGAATTCTCGGTGATGACGTCAGCTGTGATACGGTGACAATAAAGGACGGCAGCAGTACACAGCGCTGACTGCAGCACTGAGGTGTCAGCCGTCTCAGTTAAAGGCGTGCGTGTACTAGGCGGCCAGTAAGAATGTTTAGTCATCGCTGCGGAGATGGGAAGTCGTCTCTCTGTGCGCGCACTTTCCCGACGCCAACAATTGGTCGTGGCGGCCATCAAGATTTGCAGCGACGCACAGGCGACCAAGATGTCACGGCGACCAGTAAAATGCATTGCAGCCTATGACAGAGCGCGCACTTTCATGGTCGTTCATTTTTGAGGCCGCAGCGGCCTTAGTGCGCGCACGTTGCAAGTCCCGTTTGCTCTGAACATTTTCCGATGGAGACAGGACATTAAACTTGAAGTACGATTTGTTCAAAACGGTTAAAAGCAACCACAGGAAATCTTGAAGGATCGGGCTTTTCTGATGTTGAACTAGGATCGAAAAGGGACCGGCTGTAAAGCTTCCACTGAGAAGTCCGGATTAGAAATATTGAATGCCATGAATAATTGAGCATGTAGTAATCGTGGGTGTTAGCATGAGAGCTGATAGTTGTGTTCCGTCATTTGTTAAAAATAATTGCGTTTCGAACAGCCTTAAATGCGTTAAAGAACGAACGGTGTTCTAGCGATGCCAATATGCAAGCTTGTATCAATAATCTACAAAAAGACTGCGATAATGGTTTCAAATACTATCCTTGTGCAAATATTTGCTTGAAAAGTCCCTGCATTATATTGAGAAATTGGTTGGAGTCAGGGAAAAAGCCAAGGTGTTCGGTTCACGTTTTCTTAAAAAAGACACGATGCATTTCGTGAACTTCCGGCGCACATGTTCACGCGAATAATGAAGACATTGCACAGTTGGTGACAGACGCTCAGTCGATGACATCATAGCGCGGATGATGTGTAACTACAGTGCTAAAGTAAATAATGTACTCAGACGAATACTACTAAAATTAAAAAACAAAAGTAGAAAGGCAAAGTCAGAAAAAAGGAAAAAGAGAATTGAAAGTCGAAGATCATAGTATCTCACTCCACACAGATCCAACGTTGCATTCCACCTTGTTGACACTGTTGAACTTCTTGGACCACAACGATTCTTTGATGACACGTCTTCGGTATATGGGATCGCTGTCAACTGTACCACAATTGTCCGCGTGAACATGTGCGCCGGAGGTGCACGAAATGCATCGTGTCTTTTTTAAGAAAACGTGAACCGAACACCTTGGCTTTTTCCCTGACTCCAACCGATTTCTCTTCAAATATTTCTTCTAACCACATCTTTAACATTTTTTACTCGCAATGATAATGGCAATTAAGTCAAATTTAATTATATCACCGATAGTTGTAGGCGCAAAATATGATAATTTCGCAAAATGTACAGTCAGTATCCGTGTTAGCATTTAAATAATACCGTTAAACAACTGCGTGATAAATGTTCTAGAAAGAACGAACGGTGTTCTAGCGATGCCAATATGCAAGCCTGTATGAATAATCTACAAAGAAGACTGCAATAATGGTTTCAAATACTATCCTTGTACAAATATTTCTTCTAACATCTCTAACATTTTTACTCGCAATGATAATGGCAATTAGGTCAAATTTTATTATATCACTGATAGTTGTAGGCGCAAAATATAATGATTTCGCAAAATGTGCAGTCAGTATCACGGTATTTAAATGATACCGTGATAAATGTTCTAGAAGCCGAACTAGTTGTACTTGCGACTGTGACATTTTCGCACCATTGCAAATGAAGAGCGGATTTTTAACCTTATCAGGAAAAATAAGACAAAGAACAGATCATCATTATCATCCTGCACTCTAAACAGCTCCCGAATTTTTCAGAACGAATATCTTTGATGATCTGCTTTTTCAGGATCGAGATTTTGACGATTACAGCACAAAGAATCATTACGAAACGAGTGAATAGCCTTACTTATCATTTATCATTTAATTCGACAGTTGTGTTGTGTCTCGTGCTCCGTCGCTCCTGCTTCGTGTCTGTCACACCTGGCTTCCACCAGTCCATTCCTCTTGGTACTCGCAACGATTGGAGTTCCTAGTTTATTCTCCAATTTGCTTTGTTATCCTGATTGCCCGATGTCAGGTTTGTATGTGCTCATACGTCGGGTCTGTTCTCCTAAATTCCTGGTCTATCATTGGTCGCCGCCTCAGCGCACGCTTTTCTACATTGTCAAAACTACTCGGGTACTTCATTTTCTCTGATCGGTATCGCTCTTCCCGTTTGTTCCGTTAGCAAGCAGCTGCGATATCAGCATCGATTGCATTGTTCCACAACTACGTCAGTTCTACGTTCCCCTTTTTATTTTCTGTCCTTAGCGTCGTCATCGGAGGAGGTCGCACGCGCGCAGTGAGTGTGATGTGCTTGGCGTGTGTTGATCAGCAGATCGCATGCTCGCAGACATATCCCTTCCCCAACATGTCATCAATTCCCACGGCAATAGGATTAGCGCACGATTTCCAATGATTCCGTGAGTCTGTGGCTTAGCCGGTAATTGCTTTGTCCTTCGCTCCAATGTTGAATGTTCTAACATACATTTCCACGACATGTCCTGCAAATGAGTCAACATTTTTACAAGTTCACCGAAAAGCAGGAAACAAAAATGACTTCACATAGTGAAAACTGTAATGATCTGATGATAAAAATTAAAATTCTATAATCAATTGAGTGATTGAAGATGCAAAGCATTACAACTTTCCAACAGTCCTAATTCGCCATTTTTTTCTAATGAGACTGTATCGAAGAAAAAAAACCATGAATGAAACAATTTACCGAAAACAAGTCAACGAAAATGACACGCGAATGTCTGATTTGGGTTCATCAAAGAGTGGAACTCCTTCAGGCGCAATTGACTTGAAGATTACAAACAGTCGCCTTTTGAAACAAGTATGAATAGGGGCTAGAAGCCGATTAGACGACTTGGGTAGTTGGCAAAACAAGAGAAAAACAAGAGCAAAAACACAAGACGATAAAACAAAATAAAGCAACGCAAGACAGTCGACTTCGCCCATTTATTTGCATCCAAAGTGGACGAATTTGACATCACTGGCGCTGTACGAGTCATGTGCTCAGACGATTCCATTGCCCCTTTTAATGACGAAACTTTGAAAAAATTGCAATTAACAACAATGAAATTAAATAAACGATGGATCAAATTTCCATGGAAAAAATATGCTGCTCGAACCTACAACCAAGGTTAACTAGACCAATTCTCTACCAACTGAGCTACGAGCCACTTATGCGACTGTGTCAATTGGCAGGATCAAACCCTCACCACCACACATCAGTTGTCAAGGCAATTGTGATCAATGAATAAATAACTCGTCACAATTGTGACCGCCGACATTAAGGCAAGTAGCGGGGATCGATTGTCCACCAAAGCATCTTAAACCATGTCGTCCCAGTGAATCGAAACTTGTAAATCTTCCAAGAAACGTATAAGATCTTAGAAGATTTTGAAGATTTGTAAGATAGGTATGTTGTCTTGGAAGATTAGCCTGAAAGATCTTAGAAGACATGTCTGGGAACTGAAACTTGGAAAGTTGGCAATATACCACTGAGCCGGAGGAAGGATCGCGCAGCACCCGCAGTTGCGGGGGGCGCAAATTTATTCCATTATATTAACAGATAACAGACATATCTTCCAAGATAATAGACTTATCTTCCAAGTTTCTTGTAAGATTCTTATTAAGTCTTGCAAAGACTTGCCAGTAAATCTTACAAGAAATTTGAAAGATTTGTAAGTTTCGATTCACTGGAGTGAATGCAATTAACAACAACGAAATTAAGTAAACGCAAGAAAGACATGCAAATACGCATCCGTCTACTTCCTTTGATTAATACCAACCATTAGAAAACTTATAGATCAGCTCTGATTGTGTTGTCAAGGCAATTCAAATTTTTGAATCTGCTTCCTCTGCCGGTCCTGATGGTCTCCGATTACAGCATCTCAAAGACATGCTGAAAGATCAAACAAACCATTCCATTGTTCAGCTTTTGAATACCCTGGCCGAGCCTTTTAACAATTTACTGAAACGCTCCATTCCAAGCGAAATGCAACCACTCTTTTGTGGAGTACGACTCGTCGCTTTGAAGGAGAAAGATGGTGGAATCATACATGATGGAAATACTTTGAGAAGAATAGCTTCAAACATTTGTTGTATATGTGTTGGATCTGACACGTACGGACAGCTTTGTACCCAACTCAAGTGGGCTTTGGAGTCAAAATGGGATGCGAGGATGCAGTTCATGCATGCAAAAATTATATCCACCAATTTCGAAACTCGGATGTGGTCCTGTTAAAAGTTGATTTGAAAAAGCCATCAACTCAATCTTGCATGATGTTTTGCACATCCACAAAGATTTATATTTGCATTGATCTTTGTGACCGATTGCCATCAAATCTATATTTCTCATCATTAGAAGCGGTGCAATAAGGAGATTAATTGGATTCTCTTTTATTTAGTCTCATCATAAATTCCGTTATAAATGATCTTCAATCTGAGATTAATGTATGGTGCCTTGATGACGGTGCTTTAGTTGGCAACTCAATAACTGTCTTAAACGACTTCAAAGTCATCGTCAACGAGATGGCGCAGCTTGGTCCGCAAATAAATGAGTCCAAATGCGAATTGTTAGTTCTTGAAACTGACTCGACTAAACACAGGTCGGTACTTACTTACTTACTTACTGACCGGTTTTACGTCCTTGGTTCCACCAGTTTTGAGGGTTGGACGGTATTCCATGCCGACTCCAATGTTGAGGACGGATAGCGGTAATGAAAGAATTGTCCGATGCCCTCCCAAATTTGAAATACATCGACTTTGAAGACGCTGAATTGCTTGGTGGATCTCTCTGCGAAGAATCGATTGACATGCTTAAACTTCTTTTAAGTTGACAGGCTAGACAAGCACGTGGCATTCTTCTTAAAAAAGCGATCGCTATACCAAAGTTACTTTGCTGCTTGAGAACAAGTTATTGCTATGGAAGTGAAATACCCTCAAAAATTGCCTGTTTAATCAGAAGCAATCTCTCTTCTCTATTGAATACATCCATTGATGAGCAGGCTTAGCAATCATATTTCCCCATTAATTACGGTGGACTTGGTATTCGCGTCACCAAACAGCTATCAATTCCTGCCTATTTGGCCTCAGCTTTTGGTTCTATCGATGCGTGAGTGCCATACTCAACAAAGCGAGTATTCAGATTCCTGATGTGAACGTAGACAAAGCTATCTCTGTATGGAAGCACACTTCGTTTGCAAGGGAATTGCCTTAAGTTATGTCCTGTCAAAATACCTGGGATCAACCCATGAGTGAAATTTTTCCTTGCAAAATTAATTGCAAAGGAGAATTATCAAGGAAAACTATATTGCTATCAGCATCGACGAAAGAAGCAGGCCAATGGCTGAATGCATATCCTACACGATCTTTGGGGTTCAAATCAGCGACGATCAGTTCACTATTGCATGCGCATTGCAGATTGGTACCCCTGTTTGTACAGCATAGCGGTGCATTTGTGGAGAGGAGTTGAACATATTCGGTCAGGACGCACTGTAACAAGTCTTCAGGTCGCTGTTTTCGACATGTATCAGTGTATAACCTGAATTCAAGAGCCTTAGTTTCTGCAGGTGTGTTAATTCCACTTAACCAATGGTCATATTCCGCAGTGACAACAAGACACGTGACGGAATAACACTTTTGATTTGGGAAAGAGGTCTTTGTGTGGGACTTTACATGTAGCCACACACTTGCATAATCCACGTAGGTGTCAGCTGCCTAAAAGACCCCATGTGCCGTTTGAAATATCGCAGAAACCCACAAATTTAGCAAATACTACGAAATTGGAGACCGATAGATATTTACTCCAATTTCCATCGAAACTATTGGGCATATGATGATAGTGCTGCAATGTTTATAAAAACGGTTGCCAAGCGCCTGATAACATCAACTGGCGAGAAAAGGCAGCTAGTTACTTACCTCCAGCAATCCTTGAGCGGATTGCCGTTCAAATTGGTAACGCAAACAGTAAATTGGGTGCATTGTTGAAGACATCTGTAGCCTTTGTAATAAATGTATGTAGAATGCAAGCGTGGTATCGTAAACCGAAAGTGTATTTCACCAGAAGTCACGTACAGAAAACAAAATTGTGCGCGTGTTTCCGACAACTGTAGGACATCATGAATAGAAATCAAGTGTGGTAACGCAAATGGCATGAATCACCCTAAACAATAGCACATTATGTAACTCCATGAAATAAGTATGAATGTAAATAAACGAACCATCACCGAAAGTAAATATACTAATAAAGAGTATCAGCTATTACTATGCAAGGAAAAATAAGTACAATATGACAATGTCGTAAAATGATAACAGAAAAGAAAACAAAGGATATATCAGATCAGATCATCAGTCAACATGCATCCTAAAAGGTGAAACTTTGAACACTATCTTTGACCTCTGACTTCAAACGTCATCTTCTCTTAACTTCATGCACATTTGGCACGAACTCTATTAAACACCTTTTTCGAAAATTTTTCGGATTTTTATATTTTAACATATTCTGAAAATCTGAGATTCATTTTTCTCATTTAAAAAAACCGGATGTCAAAATTCGATCTAGAACCGAAGATATACGCGATTGAAAATGAGAAATCTGACTCACTTTTTTTCCAAAGTTTTTCGGGAGAGCGATTTTAAAAGTGAAAGACGAATTTTTACTTTGAAAAGTTATTTTAAACATATTACATTATAATTTTCACCTTAATTTTCAAAATTTTTTAGTGTTAAACAGAAAAACTTCTCAAATGATTACTGGAAATCACTTTTTATTGAATTACAATGCACATAAACGCTGTGATAAAAAAAAAGAGTCTCAAATTACCATTTTGTCTACACTTACAATGCACTGGTATTTCCGCAACCTGCTGCATAGAAATTCTCTGAAATACGGCTTATCATTCTCTTGTAAATGTGGAAAAGCTTTTGCCATCAAATAGTTAAATCTTTGCAATGAGAGACCAGGTGAAGATGCAGTTTTCGGGGGACCCCTAGTGATCATTTTCTATGGAAATCCCATAAATTTTCGCAGTAGAATTATCGCGCATTGTCTACTGCAAAAAGCATTAATCTTCTACTGCCAAAAAGACCTACAGACATCAATCGTCTACTGCCAAAAAGGCCTACAGACATCAATTTATAAACGCATTCAGACAAGCAACAATTTTCACGATATTTTGCGATTAATTAGGAATAATATAAATGCCGATCGAACCTCAAGCAAGCGTAATTTTAAGTCCTGTGGATACATTAAATCATCCACCAGGATTCAAAACTACCGAATTTGAGGTATTGAACAGTACCTAAAAATAATAATAAAACTCACATTATATTTTCCATTTTCTCCAATCCTCCTTCAGAGATTCAACTTGTATTATTCGATTATTTGTTCGACTGTAGCGGTGTGTGGATCGAATATTGATAACAATATAATTTCACTTCAAATGACTTTTCAGCAATATAATTAATCACATGTTTAATGGTTTTCAGCGAAAGTGAAAAGATATTAGGTAGTTGAGTCAGAATGATGCGAATCAAAACGTGTAGATGAAGATGATGTTGAAGGTTAGGAACAGGAGGTAGTTCAATTTTCCTGGCATTGTGCTAAAAACAAGCTGGTCTCTCGTTTGTATTTGCCTTTTATTTGAGGTTATGTGCAAGATAGAAATCCAACAAGGTAAAACCACAGCGCTTCGTGTCAGGTGGGACCGTGCAGTAAACATTCGCACTGCAAGGTTCCACCCCTTGATGTGTCTGTGACACGAAGCGCTGTGGTTTTACCTTTTTGATTTTCTATCTTGTGCATAACCTCAAAGGCAAATACAAAGGAGTGACCCGCTTGGTTTTAGTACAATGTCAGGAAAAGAGAAGATCGGGAATTATTTCCAGAATGAAAAGATGCGTCGGCGTAATCCTGAAAATGGTTGTGAAAGTCGAATTGTACGACAGAATCCTCTGAATGTCCAAAGCACAAATGACTGACTTGAGGCGTAGTTAAAAGTTTTGTAAATCCACAAGTATAAGACAGTATAACGACATGCATTGACGCTGCTGGGATGACTGAAACACGCACGATGCACTGAGAGGAATGACTGTGCAATTGATGACGCCTGATTGATATAGCATACACAGTCTGTCCGCTCGCATCCTCTTTGTCGTGTGACTCATGGACCGAAGGTCGTTATGAGGGCATTCATTAGTCATTAACAGGCAGGCGATCGACGAGTTGTTTATTCCACAGTAGGGAGAGAGATGTGTGCAGAGGAAAATTGTGACGGATACCGGTATAAACATTACGTCCTTTAGCCATCATAGTCTTGCAAATAGGGAACAACTGATCCGCATTGTGACCTTGAATATTCCAGCTAAGATACATTCAAAATCAGAAAATCAGCTTTCAAATGGAGAAAAGAAAATAAAAGAAGTTGAATGGAGAGATGGAGATAAGGAGAGAGAGGGAGTGTGTGTGTGTGTGTGAGAGAGAGAGAGAAAAAAAAGAGGAAGCTTGTTCCCCTGTGCTTCGCGCACTATGGCCCCGATCAAAAACAAACAGTTCGAGGAGACTGCGCAGTTTCCGGAGAGAGAGAGAGATAAGAAGAGACTAGAAGGACTTAGTTCTGTGCCTCGTGCATTGTGACACTCCATCAAAAGCGAATCATTTAGAGGAGACAAAGTAGCAAGAGAAGGGACGCATGTATAAAACGAAATGTTCTTTTTACAGGTGTAAAGCAAGTAATAAATGAATATAATACATGCACATTTATATATCACATTCATTTATTCATGTGACATTTAATTTAATATAATAAGTATTAAATGTGATGTAGACATAATATCAATATATCAAATATATAAACATAACAATATATTTGATAAGATAGAATTTTGTAATTGCGTATAAAATTGTATTACATGTATATATTCCTATGAATACATTAGATGATAATAATACGAGATTTATGTACAAATATCTTTCTTTTGTATATTACAGCAAAAGAATTGCTGTATTATACAAAAATGTTTGAGTTCAACGTTTTTGCAGAGGTTATGTCTGTCGTCGATAAATGTTTAGAGACACGTGTCTTCAGCAAACATTTACAGATATATTTGCCTGCTAAACATTCTATGGATGCCATGAATGCGAGTAAGAATTCTCTAGAATTGCAGTAGGCATTATTAGCTCATACAAATGTCTCTAAAAACCATAAAAAGCTTACTGACAAATCAAATATCTGTAGCGATTTTGAAAGGCAGTAGAAAATCGTAAAATCTCTAGAAAATGATCATTCGGGACACCAAACTTCAGGTAATCGAAGGTTTACTTTTTTACCATGGTCATCAGGTTTCTCGTGACATTTCATAGTGATCCCGTTGTTCTCTTTCTTCAACACCAAGTGTTGAAGCTTGGAAATATTCGGAATGTTGCCCAATTTGTTGTCTGTGCAGAATGTTCGCCAATCAGTCCAGGTTCCTGACTCCATAGATGTACATTCATTTGCAGAGGCACTACGTGAGATGCACAACTCTAGCTCATCTATTGACGCCACATCAGTTTCTCTAAGTCTCTTTTTAATGTTTCCAAAGTATGAGTCGACTCTGCATCTGGTATGCCAAAAAAATCTGGTATTCAAAAATCTATTAAACACCACCCTTCGTTTAAAATTTAAAAAACTGTTGTCAAGTCGAGGAAACCGCGAAGTCCCCATCTCTAATCGTTCTGCGATGGCATTTTGTTCAATTTTTATGATTAAGCTGGGTTTAATTTGTATTGTAAAGAAATAAGAAAAATCTGTTAAACACCACTCTTGTTTCATTTTCAACTAATCACTGGCATGATCGCATTATATAAGAAAATTCTCGTGTTTAACTTACGATTTACTTCTTGTAAGATCTGGTCCAACTCGGCAGATTCCTCTTCTGGAGAAATTGGAGCGGCATCGACCGTAGATTCCATGAATTCTTCTAAAACTTCTTCACGTCTTCACCTTCAAGAGAATCCATACTGGAATAGATTGAATTCAAACACACGCCAAATATTAGGTAGCACGAAAAAGTTAGCATATTGTAATAACGGCAATTATCATATCACAAAAAGAATATAGATACAAATGGTGAAAGTATATCACGACATACTTACACCAAAAAAATATAATTGCAAAAAGTAGTTAAATAGCAAAAATGTGATTTTTTTAAACTTTGTTTTTTTGCCTTTGTAGATTGCGCACAAGCTGAATATTTCAGTTAGAGTAGGAGAATGATACCAACAATCAGAAAATGAAATAAAAGAAAATTGTCAAATTTTGACCAAATTTACTTAGATCGGCTCTATCTCAGAACAGCAAAAATCGTCAAGGGTGGTGTTTACTAGATTGCGTCCCATTTTATGTTTTGTGTATGAACGATGTTCTGCGAAATATAAATATATTTCCTTGAAAAAAATGTCATTCACAATGATGGAATTGAAGTCAGCATAAGAGCACAACAATCATCAACATACTGAACTGCATAAGAGATGAGAATCATATCACTAAAAATGAATAGGAATGACATGTCTAGATGATGAGATGATGAGAACTTGTTTGCTTGAAGTCATGGTCAACTTTAAGCAGGCGCGCTTCGGCCCTCAGCATATTGCGGTTCAGATATCTGAACTGTATTATTAAATTGCAATTGATAGATGATCCAGAGGACAGACGGCACCGCCGAATGATCCTATCTAGCACAACACCAGCGGGAGGGCAATATTGGAGGAGGGGTTCTTAGATGGATGTGTGTGTGTGCGTGCCATAGCGGGTTAGATATGCCATATGGCATTTTTCGATATAATGGAGGTGCTATTCCCATGTAACTCATTAAATCACTAATAAATGAGGACGTATTAAGCACTTGGCTTTCGAACCCAAATATTTCTAAAATGAGTACTGATATTTTCACACTCATACCCAAGTAAAAAATGACGTTTTTTCAACGGTTGAAATCATCGTTGAAAACTAACCAAAAATCAACTTGGTATGACAAACGTTGAAAAAACGTTGAATAAACGTTGCTAATAAACGTACGGTTGATATCATCGTTGAAAACAAACCAAAAATCAACTTGGTGTGAAAAACTTTGAAAAAACGTTGAATAAACGTTGATTAAACATTTTAATTGTTATGCGGATATAAGCCCTAGATGACCGTTTTTGGATAAAACATGGATAATGCATGCATCATGGATAAATCCTATCAAAAAGTATCGTTACATATTAAGTAAAATGGTCTTTCTTTGGAATAAGAATGGCTATACGCTACTAATAATATTTAACACTGTGAAGAGTGGGAACCAAAGTGGGAACTCTATATAAAATTTGCTCTAAATAATAATTTGGAATTGTACATGGTTAAAACATCGATCATCCATGTACGTGGATAAAATATAACTAAAAGAGCGTTTCATTGTCCATTTGAATTAGATACCGACTTTAACTAATAATATTGATGCTGTAAGAAGTGACATAAATACATTTAAATAACACAAAGAATCGCTCATGGATACAACATTGACATATGAAGCATGCGTATATACTATTATTTCGAGTATTTTATATACATGTGCTCTTTTTATTTGATGAAATTTTGTAGACATACAGAAAAAAATGATGAAGTCACCCGAATATCTACTTTATGCCTGTATAAAATAGATATTCGGGTGACTTCATCATCTCCCTCTCTCTTTCTTACTCACTCTGTCCCCTTTTCTTCTTCCTCTCATATTTCATCATCGTTCACACTCACTACATGTATACTGTATAGCTACTATAGCAACAACATCAATCAACACTGACGTACGAATCAGGTCAACAATTACACGTGGCATATATTCTCAAAGGGAGCCTAAGTAATTCTACTGACGCACATTTTGCTTCTCAAATCGAAACATCTGTCAATTGAAATCTATAAGCTCCACGTATACCGTACCCATCAGCATGTCGATTTTGATCGATTTGCTCGTGTGTTCGCCAAATTGCTTGGCTAACAATTTGCAAAACTTTTGATATTAAATCAGTGTGTGCTGGACCAAACAATTGCATAAGCATCCAGTTCCATCTGCGTAATCGTATCCCCCTTCTACGCTTCTATAACTTTCCGTCACTTAAGGAAATTCGATCGCCACGCGCACGCAGCTGAGGGAGTTCAGTCACATTGTCGGCAGCCTGTGATGGCCGTGGCCGCATCTGCGTGCAGACTGAGAAGTAGTGGTCGATAATATTCTCCCGCTGCAAATTGTTGATGCCTGTGACTCATAGTCCCTGCTTCTAATTATTGTCCGCCCATGACGTGAAACAGAAGGCTGCGCAAGTCAGGCGCAGTAGCTTGTGCACTCTTCGCGCTCGTGGTCTACGTGTGCTGCTTGCTATTTCAAAAGTCAGCGCATCAAGAGGATATTTCTACTTACACACCGTTATTTAGTCATCGTCTACGTTTTTTATCATACTTCGTTATCATGCACAATACATGGAGCACAATCTACTTACGACTACCTCAATGATCGTCATGATGATCATCAACTACCTCGATGACCTGCAATGTGTCCAGTTATATGGATTTACCATCAATTCTCTTTCAATTATCAACAAATCGAAAATGAAAAGCACTCGTATGTAGTCAGTGAGTTCTTCTACTCAATGAAGCCATCAAGTTCCTTTGATTCATGTATCAGAATTATTGAATTAAAAAAGCATCTATTGGATCAGACTACAGAAAAAGGGTAAGTTTCTAAATGTTTTCAGATTTAGCTTGTCAATTTTGTTTCAGCATTTAACTGCAAGTCTAGGTACATGTATTTGGAAATCCCAAAAACAAAATCGAAGGAGAGATTTGGGCATGGATTTGGGTTCATTGATCATGAACGTATAGACCTTTCTATTAGTGATTACTGTTATATCTGCTCTTACTTTTACAAATGATAAAAGATATAAGCGTCATACTTCATATAATTTACTGGTAACAACAAAATATCTCAATTACTCTTAGCTGTGTAGCAGACTTATCACAAGGAGTCCTACCAATACTTTGAATTCATTTGTGTGATGAAAAAAAATGATGTCACATGCTCAAGGCTTATTTACTTCGAATTCAATATGTGAAATTGAGTTGTGCATGTTTATCAGTTTTCAAGTCGACGTTTCTCGTTGAAAAATTGATAAAAAGTTGATTGTGTCGTGAAAAGAATTATAATTAAATGGAATTATGTTGAAATGATATTATATTATTTTTAAATCCGTAATTTCTGATTGCTTGTATTTAAAATAGCACAAACATCTGGGCATGTTGAGACAGAGTAGTTGCATGCTAAAAATTTGAGAAACTATGAGCATGAAAGAATTTGATTAGCACAATAAAACTCTTTGTAATTTAGCACTTCAATATTTAGATGTGTATCAGGCTATAGGCCTACTTATACTATAGCATTAATATTTGGATGACAAATAATTGAAAAATTTTTTGAAACAGTTTAACATGCGGCAAGATCTAAAAATTCTATTTCAGGACCGCAAAAAGTTTAGGTGGATAATGTTTTTATCAATTTCGACAATTATTATTGCTATTCGATTTCTGCTTAAGTGTATAATTTTTCTATCGTTTCTTAAAGATGCATCCATCAAGGAAACATGTTTAAATAGGTCATTATTTCCATTTTAATTTCCATTGAATTGAAAACCTGTAGCTATCGCCTGTGGTAATTACTTATTTCAGAATTGCCACATTTAAAAAAATACCATCAATTTGATATTTCGAGTCGTTTAAGAAAAATAATCAAGCACACTAAAGGTATAAATGCTACACCACGAACTACACGTTGTATACGGCTACATGCACACCGTATAATTATGCGCACAAGACTAGTTTTGTGTTAAAGCCCTACAATGGGTTTAGTTGTGCAATTTAATCAATAATTCTTCATGCTTTACGACAAGTATAAAACAATCAAAATGCAAACTCATTGCTACTCTTTCATCTGAACTTGTGTTGACTTACTACACATTATGCTTCGCACTTTTCAATATTATTGTAGGCCTAGGTATTGTGGTCACATGTTTGCTGTATGCCCATATATCACCATGAATTACTTGAAGAGATGTCATATAAATAGTAGAGACAAGAGGATATTATGTGTATGTGTTTGTAGATTGTGTTTTTAAACAAACTGTTTGGATATCAAAATGAATTTACATGTATCAATTTTATAATAAAAATTCAAGCGCTCCTGAATATTTTCATCGCATGAATTGTTGAAAAAGCGTCGGCAATAGGCTACATACTCCGTTTTTATTTGCAGATCACATTTTTCTAAAAAAGTTACTTGAATATCAGAATGAAATTGATAAATACTACGAGTATTGATTAGAAAATTGTTAATAAATTGATAATAATCACAATTTGTCCACTCCTGAATTTCTTCATTTGCTATCAAAATTCCAGTGAATATCGCATGCCACATTGTCGAAGATTAAATGATCCAAAAGCAATTTTTTTAATTATCTTTACTATAACGCCTAATATTACTATAAATGATTTCTTTTTTAAACTTTGAGTAGGCCTACCCATGGAATGTAAATTGAGGGTAGTTAAGTTTGATAATTCTGCTCTGCACATCAGCACAAAAGTTGTCTTCATTTTACAGGTGTTGATTGCTGAGGCTGTACAAACTCGTCTTATCTGTGCATCGATGACTCAAGACCTGACCTACGTTCGGCTGCTTTTCTGTCTTGTTATTTGAGCTAATTAGCCCCGAAAGCTACTGGAATTTTATTTACCCATAAGTCTCTCATACTCGCAACGTCCAAGTGATCATCAGATTCGGACAACCGCCTTGTGATCCAACCAAAGATGCTTTTGAGTTACCTCGCATCATCGCCTCAAATTTCATTTGAGTAGTGAATGTTTCTCTGTTGAATTGTAACAGAGAAAATGGTATCACCTCTATTCTTTAAAATGCGACTGATAGCGGCGCGACGGTGTTCGACTCGAAATGACAGTGTTCCAGATGACGTGAAATACGCATTCGGGCTGTGGGCATGTTTTCTGTTTGGAAGGATTTTCAAATGAAGGATGTGATCAAATCCGGATAGAGAAATTTCCCATATATGTTGATAAAAGTGATTTTCATCAAGATTATTTGTATCTGATCGTTCGATGTGTGCTACTATATAAACGTCATCTTGTATGGTGGTAAAGCTTTCTTCATTTGCTAAATTCTTAAGCGGATGAAAAATTGTGTTTTTGAAAGATGTCCATCCCTTCTGCTGTTTACTTGGGAGAGAAGGGCTCAGTTTTTGTAATCTCGATGTTATCCTACAAAGTAAAATTTTAGTAGGAATATTTTACCAAATGTGTAGGCCTAAACACTGTTTTTACTGCGAGGTTACTATTGTACGGAAAGACGATCATGTTTGAAATTTGAATAAAGAACACTTACTTCAGTTTAAAGCGCTATATTCTGTAGGCCCTATAGCTTAAAAAGAAGCGCATCGTGTCATAATGTATTTGTTTTAATCAGAAGAAAACTCCATAAGCTGAATGATTGTTCAATCGTTTTTTATTCAAATTTCAAATATCTAACTATATTACTCAATAAACTATGATGGCACGCTTGCGGTCGACAAAGCTCCATCAAGAAAAATCTAAAGAATATTTCAGAGTAGCATCTTCCGAATAATCGTTTGCGCTGCCATTTTATATAGGTTTGTTATCAGGGATCGCAATTTTCCGTTTTTTACGAAATTAAACTAATGTAGGCTAAATATTTCAAATTTACGCATTCAAACCCTGGTTTTTCCCGATTATCCGTTTTATGTAGCTCACCTTGTTTCATTTTCGTTTTAAGTCACATAATCGTCATATAAGCAATGATCAGCAAAATTTAGAGCATGTAAGAGTTTATGAACCTCAAATATGAAACATTTTCTTCTACAGCTATTCTACCAATTCCCGGTCAAAACATTGCAAGATTAAGTCAATTCTGCTGCAAATTACTTAATTGCATTTTTATATTCAATCACCATAATAGGTACGGATATAGGATGATTTTATGTGTTTTAATGCATGACTCCATATTGCATGAAGCCCGATATTTTCAGCGGATGTTCCAAGTGACCCAGCAGTTTGTGATTCCAGTTTTATGTCATTTTGGTCATGTCAAATTACGTCATTGAAATGTAAATAAATATGCCTATCAACAATTGTGATATTTTCCTTACTGATATCGTTGAACGGGTAATGAGGATGTAAGGTTGAAAATCAGTTTAAAGAAGGTTTTATATTAACAGAAAGTAGTTGATAAAACGTTGATCACCCCACTTTCTTCAACGTTTTTAAGTAACGTTGAATCAACGTTATATCAGCGGCCAAAGCGTCACGATATCAACCATCCATCAACGTTGAATCAACCGTTTATCAACCAAAATCTCGTTGAACATCAACGTTTTTTCACCGTTGATTCAACGTCATCTTTTTAATTGGGT
>CAJQUW010001001.1:0-146540 GCA_907163375.1 Prostheceraeus crozeri
TCTTCACGAATTTGGATACCTCCATATGATTTAGACTTATCTTAGAAAGAAGCACAAAAAATAGTACGTAATTGAAAGCATAAATGTCTGACTGCATTTCAATTTTCATTCGCGCGATATTTTGTGCATACGCCCACCTATAATTCTTTCCTTCAATCCATTTCCGCTGAATTAACGCGCCCCCACTAGCAATCGGTACACGTGGGGTGATTCCGTTTTGCATGCAATCTCGGGTGCCTGCAAACAATTGTCATGGCACAATGCACATGTAGTAGTTTGCACATCCGTATTGTCCTGCTTTTTAAGGACATGTTGAGACCTCTTCAGTGTCTTTCCTTCCATATATTCCTAGTCGCTATCCTAATCAGCCTAGCACTGAAATATCCTACAAACAGCATTGTGTGAACTCTTTCTACAACAAGACGCCAACACCAAAACCCTAGAACACACCTATCATTTTCTTGATCCTTCTCATTCACCTACAATCCCATAACCGAATCCCTTACCCGAAACTAGTTCCGCTCGCCAACCCTAACCCTACACTAGCCGATAGCATATTCAAACAGAAATTTAACTATTAATGGACTTTCACTTCCATACCTTGCCCATTTGCCTGCGACCTTCCATACACTGTACACATTGTTAAGACAGTCATCAACTTCACATTTTATCCTTTAAAATTCACAACACTGACAACTCAAAAATAGACTATGGTTTTCACATGAAAGATACAATTTGTGTTTTAACTTTACAAAAGACGTCATCAAATTCGTGCCGCTGTTACCAGTCTACATACCAATATCATTACACGGGAAGATCACAATGCACCAAAATACCACATATCAGGCTGAAACTCTTCTGCACGAGTACACTAATTTCCGCTATATTTTAAGAACTCAAACACCCATTTTGAAACAGAAGAGAGTGGCACTCCATTTCCTGATCAATGCCATAATCTTCTGCTCATTGAAGAGCAGTGAAATTTAATTGATTGCAGCTGAACCAACACAAAACACATTGGTTGCCGGTTTCTGAAAATCATGTGGTTAGCGTAGACGACCTGTTGAAGAAAAAAGAGAATTGAAATTTACAAGATGTTTCATCTGTCTAACTGTAACATTAGAATGAAGAACTGACTGTTACATCAATCCCAAGATACACGATCGACATTGACAATGAAATACACGAGCGAACAATGTAAACATGTCTAAGCTGGATCAACTGTATTTTCCTATGAAATAAAGTTGGGTCATTGTTGAATGTATTTTTATCATAGAAAAAGTGGTTCACGTTCATGATGCATTGGCGTATTCATGCGTAGGTAAATAGTTTTTGTCACGGATTCTGCTTCTTACCAGTGTGGTGATATTGCGAACAAAAAAAAAAAAACGACCGTTCAATTGAACTAGTTCATGAAGTAGTTCACAATTTTCGTGGAACTTGAAACTGAAACCGAGCGTTCGCATATTTCGGAGATGATCGGGAGTTTTAATGCTATCGTTTCATTTCCACCTTTTTAAGCGTTCACACATGATTGAACGAAATTACCCTTTTAGACTGCTTCACTCTAAGCTATTTTTATCCATTTTGTCGGATGGCCTGAACGCTCATGATGACACGCATGCACAACCTAAGAATTTCCTAGAAATGACGTTGGGCTTCTTATGAAGTAACTTGAAACGCCCGTACGAATGCACCAGGGATGAACCAATGAATGAAGGCAAAATTCAGTACTAATTCTTGTGACAAACGCAAAGCACGGACAATCACTAACTTAATTTTATGACAAAGAACTGTAGGCCTGCTTTAGGATTGATTTTTGCAAATTGTAGTGCTGTTCCATCTGTTAAAGATATATTTACATACGTCATTTACCTTTATAAAATTGCCTATTTATGTCAAAGAGGAAAAGTTACTATTGCTGCTAAGCCATGTAGGCTTATAACACGGGAATTCCCCAAATTGCTAGTGATATACCCCCCTCTAGTTCGATACATATCTTACTGAAATATTCAAGACATGTGAAAAGAAGCGATAACTCAATCATTTAGATCGGTTAACTGCGTAGTCAATAGTTAGTATAGTAAATAAGTAAATTTAAAATTACTTATGAAATGAAACGGAAAGGGAAAGGTGAGCGAGATAGACAATTTAACTGCGTATCAGAGTAAATTATTTTTTTTTTTTTTTAAAATTACTTATGAAATGAACGAAAGGAAAGGTTGAAGGCGAGATAGACTTAATTGCTGAGCATGAGCTGAGGCGAACGTTTTCATTTGTTTAATCTTCGCGAACTTGAACTGAACGCCCGTTCAAAATTTTCGTGAACTTGTCAGTCACTTTCTTTCTTACCAAAGTAACCATGCCACCTAGCCTGTGGCTCGTTAGAATTCAACGAAACATTACCAGATTGTGACATGAGCAACTCTGGCAATTATAAACCAAACAAATGAAATGTTAAAATTCAAACCAGGCGTATAATGCTGATCGGTATCAAATGTCCTGATAAGCTAAGATAACTAGCGGCCACGGCTCAATAGAGGCCAATCACTAAGCCTACGAAGAGTATGATATAAGTACATGAGAATAAAATGCTATTAAAAATGAGAATGTAATTAAAAATTATGATTTTAAAACGGGTGCGTGCATAGGAAAGCTAACAGATTGTTTCATAAAAAATGGATCACCCTTAAACATCGCCTTAACTTTCAATCTTTGTCTAACTCCGCCAAATTTGGAACGAATTTTCTCTGAAATTTGGAAGATATGTCACTTGTGCTTTACTTAATATCATTGTTTGGGAAATTTCAAGCATGAATATTGAGCTGTTTTCCTGTTATAGGATAAAAAAGTAGTAGATAATTTGATCTTCATTTAGCAATGTTACAACAAAAATCATAATACCTCACTCTTATATTAAAATTACATTTGTTTCCTTTGTTATGTTAATATGTTGTTCTACAAGCCAAAAGCTATCAAGCAAAACAAAAATTAAAAGAAAAATCGGTCAATCAGAGCCAGTATAGCAACCATTAATTCCTCAACAATAATGTAACCTGCTGCTACATGTGATTAAACTGGACTTCAATGTTTCATAGCTTCCTGACTACGTTGCGGTGAGTGTTGGCAAGCACTCCTGATTGCTTTTCAAGCTAGGAAATCTAGCTCTTACGCGGTTTGAAAACAATACAAAGCACAAAATGAACAATAACGAGATCGCAAAGTGACAGCCTTGCTAGAACTCTTAGGGAGTTTCTTTGCGAGCTACCAGCAAAGTCGACTAAATGTCCCTTACACAAATTGTGCATCCGATGGCATAATGATGATTTTCGACTCTGTCGTTTAAAGAGGGCTCTGGCCGTCCACGTAAAAAAACATTCCAAACGTAGAGACCGCCTAAATTTGTGAGATTTGTTTAAAGTTGATCCAAGTCTCTCGTTAACTTAGAATGGCTGCATATAGACTCGTCTATTTCTCAAGTACCACTATTAGTTAGGTAGACTTATTGAGTTCGGAATTTTCAAGAACTGTTAAGAGGCCCTCTCAGATCGAATTATCAGATCCAGCATACAAAAAGACAGTCTCAGATGGGCAATGTGTCATTGTCACTGGCGAAAATCAATGGTACGCGGTTGGTCTGGTCTGATGAGGCATCAGTCCATCTGAAGGATGAGTGATGGTCGAATTGAGATTATGGATAAAATCTGAACTCAGGGAAATTCCGAGACATTTACATCGTCCCCGGTACAAGGTTGGGTGCGTCTCTACTGATTTGGGCTGGCATTTGGGACCAATGGCCGCTCTGAACTTCACATACAAGCAAGGACCATGAATTCTGAACGCTTATGTGAATGTTTTATACGAAATGAACATTTGACCAAATGACAGATCAACTTGGTGATCCATCGACTTGGTTATTATGGATGATAATGCTACGTGTCACAGGAGTAGTAGAGTCAACTTATGCAAGTCTCAATTAGGGCTTAGGACATTATCTTGGCCAGCTCGTTCTCCTGATCTGAATCCCATAGAAAATGTATGGAGTATTCTAAAACGTAACGTTCGTCGTTCACTGCTACCTACAGATGGCGTATCACAACTTACGTCACTGTTAAAAAGAGTGTGGAGAAAGTTAGATCAGTCCAAAAATCAAACGATATCATCGAATCAATGCATAGACGAATTGGTAGGCTAATGTCATTGACAATAAGGGGTAGGGCCACACAAATATTAGCTTCTTAAGAACCGTTACTGTATCATAGCTTATCAGATTATATAAGGACATTTAAATATATTAGGGACATGAAATAACATGAAAAATGCTTTCTGTATCATGCCCCCTTTTATGTTTTATTCAGTCAAATTTTAGGATGATCCACTTTTTATGAAGGACTGAATATGCGTGCTAAGCTTGCGTTTGTACTAGGAACAGCTGTGTTTCTGCATAGTTTATCGTCGTGATATTGTTTGGGCTTACATCTCAATGACCAGTGCATCGATTTCATTTCAATCGCTTTTTTCACAATCTGTGCCGTCGTGCTCCTGCTAGTTATTCTTGTTCTAATATGAATAATTACATTATTCTAATTATGCTTCATTATCGGCTGGATTATTGACTACGGAACGACGCGTCATGCATTTCCCCATTAGATCTTCCTGGCTATCGGAATATCAGTGAGGAATTGCAGTCATTACTGTCTCGGAGAGTGTGGAATCAGGCGGCGTCACCAATCGTGTCGGGCAGGTCGGTGCAACGGCATTTTTCAATTCCATGATCCAGTGGTAACTCGAGCGACTTGACATTGTCGTCAGTATAGTTCATGTGGCTAAGTGGCTGGCACAGAGTCCAGGAAGTCCGTGGCTTCAATTCTCATAGCCTGAACTATTCTTTCATGATGTTGAAAGATATCAAATTTGATACAGTTGGACGAATGTCTTTCACTCACAGCTGACTAACTCAATAAAGAGCAACTTTTACAGATAACCACCTGAAACGATAAACCCACCTTTTACGGTTTATACCATTTGAAACCTTGTGTTCCATACATCACATTTTGACGTACATAGTACTTTCTTAAGTGATCCAGTTGTGGTTCATTAGGCCCTCCGAAAGAAAATTGGGCCGCTTTCTTTGATGCAGGATTTTTAACATACAGATTTTTTTAAATGAAAATCTGGCATACAGTATGCGTTATTCACTGAGCTTCATTCAAGATGTAAAGAATTTTAAAGATTCGTTCTGAATGTGCAAAAAAAGAATGCAAAGGTAATAATTTTTTAGACCGAAAAAATTGCTGCTAAAAAACATCCGGACAAATGATTTTCCAATGATGAACATGCTCAATTTCAATAAAACATTATACCATGTGAAAGATTTATGCTTAGTAACTTTGAATTGGCAGAATCGTTTAAGTTGTGTATAGTCAGTTGCGTACGCAGACAAGACACACAACTTGTCTTTTTTGAACAATTCATTTCACCGCAACCTACGGCAAAACAGATATTTAAGACCCTTAAAAAAAAAAAATCGCCATCGAATCAGGCTCGAGTTAAGGTTTTCAGATAATATTAGTTTTTTCGCATTCGGACAAATTGGCAATTTCATTCAATTAACACTTTTTACCCACAATTACCTGACGTTCAACCCTTCATCGCGGTTAACAATGTTTTTTAACGGTTAAACTGTACACAACTTAAAAACTTTGTGTATCAACGCCGGCGCGTTCGAGTTTGGGTTCAAAAGAATGGCTGGCATTATCAGTTCTAAGAACTATGTACGTTTTATCAATTTTCGCTATCCGATTCACATGGCAAACTTCAAGTTTGTATTCTTCCCAAGCTCATTGCTCATTCAATAGGTTAGAACACTATTACCCTCGTTGAGATCAGAAAATTTAAAATCCACACGAATGCTTGCTTCTCCACCAGTTCACAATCATTATGCAATCTCTTCACGCGTAGTTCCGCTCACTGGATGTGGCGTGGACTGACATCCGATAAGTGAATCGATAAGGATTTTCCGCAACTCATTCAATGGATAGCAGGCGACGGGAAAGTTATGAATGCATACACTATTATAATAGGCCCATTTGTGATCAAGTGAATTTAATAAACTCCTAATCACTAATTAATTCATTCATTAGGCCACCACATCAGCAGCTTTCCGTATTGGACTGTGTTGTACAACCCCTTCTGCACGATCATTTCCACGCAGAGAAAGGACCCCCAACATTTTTCTACCATTCTATTGTCATCCATCAACTCACGTTGTCCCCAAGAAGTTCCCGAGATCGTCTCTTCATTGTTTTGCTGCCTCTTACCCTTTCAACCATCTCATGGAATCCATTGTGTAGTTGTCTTCCTACATCTAATGGTCCTCTGTATGGGGGCTAGATGTCTTTGCACAAAACCAACCACTTTCCGTCGTTTGAACTGTCACTAATAAGATCTTCTAGTCTCCGTCCTTGTTCTCTTATCCCACACTGCTTTCCTTTTATGGTCCTCCCACGTTATTCCTCAACACTCCATCCTTGTCCATATTTTTTTTGGGTAACTTAATTTTCCATTGCCTTCCTTTGTGATGCTCCAGGTTTCTGCTCCGTACGCGCCATTATTGAGGCATGATGCACTAAATGTAAACCTTTCTTATTCCAATGAACAGGTAAGTTTTCTCTTGAACATATACGCAATAACGACAATGTTTCCTAAACCAAGTAATGTGTCCTCGGATCACTAAATGATTGTTTTAGCAATCTTCAGTAATCAATTATATGAGCATATACAGTTAAATATTGATGAGAATGAGCAGATGATAATGACAAGAGGATAAAAGGAGCTTTTACTGACTGTGCAACCATGGTGCGCAACGAACTCTAAAACGGACTTTACACCAAGATATATACACTACCAATTTTTGATTTTTTTGGTAATCAATAGCCCATTTTGCTTTGATTCTAGTTCCTATCACACCTAATCCAAATACAAATTATCTCATTCTTAACCATTGGAATCTCTGATCGAAAATCATTGTTTTCACTCAATAATGACCGAAAATTCGTCCTGTAGGAACATTTTTAACGATATGTTTCATCGGTTTTAGATCGTCAGCTGAAAAATTTCAAAAATATGAGATCATTAATCTAAGATTTACACTATGAATTAACAAATAACTATTTCCATAGCATTGCTTGTATAATTATTTACAGTTTTTTGATACATAAACAAGAGAAAATATTTGCAATATTTCAAATTTATTGACCTGAACGGATCCCTGCTCAACCTCAGCTGAGATGATCCTTTCGTAAATGAAAATTGGTCCTACTATACATGTGCATGCCGTTTGTGATTGAAAAATTCAGCAGCAGCTGCAAGATCCCAACCCCTAATTTTGAAAAATATCATCATTGTATGTTCAATCAATTTGGTTTTAGGATGTTTAAGGAAACAATTCTTTCGGGTCAAGTCTATTTCAAACGATGTTATTCTCAAAATGTGAGAGATTGATCATACCAATCGTTCAAAACAGAGCATAAAGTTGCTTGATTAAGTCGATTTTATATTCTTTCTTGCGAATTCATGCACCATGTTTTCCATAGCGCTATTTAGAGACATAAATATCCTGATGTGTTTCTTGTAAGAGCTTTTGCTGCACAATTCAATTATCTTAATGTTGACATTCATTACTGCGAACATCCTCTAATAGCAATGGGAAAGTTCTGTTACTGCCTATTTTTCCTATAAAACATTTGAAAGAAACAACCCGTATCATGCCCTTAGCTAACCCTGATGTGTGAAATGCCCTGAGGCAGCCCTGAGCTAACCCTAGCCCTTAGCCAACCCGAAGCTACCCCTGATTCAAAAAAAGCTGTAATTGCTAAAAAATAGAGCTTTTAAGCAATTTTCTGGAGAAATCATGCAGCGATCAGTGCTTCCAACCAGAAAAGATAAAAAGTATGGTTGCCCAAAAATACCCCTGATACCCTTAAGGGCCCCTTACCGGACCCTGAGAAGATTTAGCAGCGGGTATGTCATCGTCCCAATAGCATGCCGAAATTCAGTTAACCGCCGGTGAATTTGAACTGAGATTCATACCGAATTATTAGCCAAGTTCAACCTGAAATTGTAAAAAATAGCCCTGAAACAGTACAATTAGCCTTATTTTAACAACGAAAACGCCCTGGAATTATCCTAATTGTTCTATTATAGGCCGGATAAGCCTGTTTGTACGCCCCTGTTATAGCCCGGTTCAACACCAGATAATCATTACCCTGATGTTGCCCACCAGGTGAGTAGTATATAGTGTGACATCCAGCGCGACGCTTCGCTTCGCTTCGCTTCGCTTGCGCCGGATGTCACACTTTTGCGGGTTTTTTCAAAAAAATCAAAATTTCAAAAATTTCAAAAATTTAGGTAGACTTCAAATTTCACGTGGCCGAAGGCCGAAGGGCGAAAATTTAAGCGTTTTTAAAAATACCCAATTTTTCAAATTTTTCAAAATCTCAAAATTTGAGAATTACAATTTTCTCGCTTAAATCATGACCGTTCCAGGACACCGAAAAATCATAAAAGTTAAGAATCTCAAAATTTGAGAATTACAATTTTCTCGCTTAAATCATGACCGTTCCAGGACACCGAAAATCATAAAAGTTGAGAATTTCAAAATTTGTGAATTTTATCCATCTTTCAGGTTTTTAAAATATATCATGTGACTAATAATATTTGAAGGAATTGGCATATTCCTGTTGCAATAAGTTTAGGAGTATTTACAATTGTCATTTCATCAGGCGTTCTTACAATTTATCTACTGCTTTGCACTCAGATGAACACTCAATTGTAGAGAACATCTGCTTCTCGCATTTATGAATAAAAGGCATTTCAGTGTAAAGAGCTGTGACTTCCCACTCAAACATTTGAAAGGAAACAATGTATGAAAGAACAAACAGCTGCTACACCCACTTAGACATTTGTAAGACGTGGAATATACAGGGTTATTCAAAAAGAATGACCCTATTTCAAACCGCTATATCCTCGCAACGAAAAGGAGTATTGCATTCAAACAAAAACTCGATTGTTCCGCAAATCATGAACTTTTATTTGTTGCATTACAAGTTTTCAATATGGCCACCATGGGTGGCACGGACAAGATCTAAACGAAAAGACAGTTCATCCCATACGCTATTCAACATTACTGCTGTCACTGAGTCGATCGCTGTCCTTATCCGTTGCTTGAGATCTTGCAAATTGGTTGGCAATGGTGGAACGTACACTCGATCCTTGATGCAACCCCATAAGAAGAAGTCGCATACAGAAAGATCTGGGGATCTGGCAGGCCAAGAGTTCAGTGCGTAGTCCCGGTCACTAATTCTCCCAATCCATCTATCCGGCAAGTTGGCACGAAAGGCACGTTGGACCATAATCACTGAGTTCGATTTCGCGAACTCGATAACACAGAAGGCCTTTTGCTGTGGAGTCACCATTTCATAACAAAACAAAAGTCTGCAATTTGTCGTGTCTCTCACCGCTATTTAACATTTGCATGTTGATGACCACTCACATCGCTCAGTGCGACTGAGTGAAAACGTACACAATTGTACACCAATTCACGCACCTCGATGCATCAACATGAACAACTGTGACATCGCATATAAAACTTCATGATATGCGGAACAATCGAGTCTTTGTTGGAATGCAATACTCCTTTTCGTTGCGAAGATATAGCGGTTTGAAATAGGGTCATTCTTTTTGAATAACCCTGTATATCCAGCAAATCCTACTCCAGCTATAGTGCCGTGAAACAATACACAACAATAATAATCGATATGGCTATTTCAAACAATTGTGCTGAAGACTTATTTAATTAAATAGTGTTTCTTGTCAGTGAAGGTTGTGTCAAAACGCTCTCGTCATATATTTCTCAAAATGAGACAAGATCAATTTGAAGATAGAAGAAAACAATCGTTGCCAGGGAGGATGAAAAAATTACGGGAGGAATTGGAGAGGCATGAATTTACAGATTCTTTGAGTGATTTCATAGAGCCAAATGGTGGAGAGAATAATACAATTGTAAACTTACACAAATTCTTGTTGCATGAAAAAAGAAACAATTCACTCAGTGTTATGTGTAAAATTTTTATCGGTAAGCACTATCTGCTCTCTGTTTGTGATAATGACAAGTCTTATTTTTATAGTGATCAATTACCGAAGTTTCATTTGTTATGAAATTAGGTAAATTAGCAGACAAATTTCCTACGCTTTGTTGGGTGTCTGTTTCTCTTGTACTTTAAAAGTCACGACCTGACGTTATCGGAAGATTGTCTTCATTGTGTAAAGCAATTACAGTAAACTACGGATAACTCGTCAGCTCTGGGGAAATAGATGAAACGACGAGTTATCAGGTATGACGAGTTAACCGTATTTTCTGAAATGTCATTTTTTTCAAATGATAAATTGATCTCTGATGGTCTACTATTACTCATATTCAAATAAGAGTAATTACATCACTTTTTAAAATCACTTTTCGCTATCGCCGCTTTTTAAGAAATCGCTTTTCGCTTATCTGTGTTCATCGCTTTCCTTTGTTAACCGCTTATTCGCTTTTGAAATTTAATATTATATTATTACACTGACATTATATTAATAAATTTAATATAGCGATTGAGAAAATGAATAAAACATTTCTCTTCAGTGAACCGAATTTCTACCTATGATGCGCACATAAAATTAAAATTACGTCAAATGATTCAACACAAGTATTGATTTCCGCTCTTGATAAATTTTAAAATCGCTTTTCCGCTTTTGCTACTGTTTTTTAAATTCTCGATCGCTTTCGCTTATATTCTGCAAACGGCCGCTTTCGCTTAAAGCGGGTCAACACTCCGATTCAAATACAACATATTCAAATACAATTCAATACAGTCCCCAAAAATTATATTTTTTGAAGGTACAAAAGCAATAAACTTCAGTTTAAAAAAGCTTTATTGTTTATGCAAAGAAGTATATCAGTTTTATTGTGAAGGATGAAAGGAATGAAATCAGTAATTTTTGATTGAGACATTTCATTGACATATTTGCGAGATGCATTAAAACTAAGATTAGAAAGGCTTACTTTATCAGAATGCTCAATTCCTTGTTGACCCATGTAGAGTGTGATGGTTTCTATCGCCTTAATCACCTCATGAGATTTTACAATAGGCGGTGGAAGACTATCGTCGGCGTCAGGCTCAGAGTTCTCGAATTTATCTTCTTTTGAAGTTTGAGGGAGAACACTGCAGATAATGTCTTCTTCGTGTACTGGTGCACAAACCAACGTTGTTTCATCTGCAGACAGGTACGACTCGGGTGATGCAGAAGGCGGTAAAGATAAAAATTGCATCGCACGTTCAAATATGTTTCCATAGTCTATTAAACCGTTATCACTCGACAGTGATACATCATTCGATGATATATGTACGAATCCACAGTGTCCGAAGCAGCTACTTATTGACTCTGATGTCACACTCGCCCAAGCTCGAGAAAGTAATTGCACAGCTGTGTAAAGATTAATCTCAAAGTCATCTCCTTTGTCCATAGCCTGTATCATGCGATGAAGTAGAGAACGACGATAATTTGCTTTCAAAGAACGAATGACGCCTGCGTCCATAGGTTGCGTATGTGACGTAGTATTCGGTGGGAGAAATATCAGACGAACAGATTTCAGGTCACAAATCGTTGGATGGGCTGGACAATTATCAATGATAAGGATAGGTTTACGTCCATCGAGTGTCATTTCTTCATCAAATTGTCGCACATATTCTTCGAATAAATTACTAGTCATCCACGATCTTCTATTCGCTTTGTAAGTTAAGGGCAACTTTCTGATCCCAGAAAAACATCGAGGTTTTTCGAATCGGCCGATGACAAGGAGTTTCCGCTTGTCGGAACCGTCCATGTTAGCCATTACCATCACAGTGATTCGTTGCTTGCTTTGTTTTCCTCCGATGCACTTGTCGCCTTTTTCTGCTAACGTTGAACTTGGAAGCATTTTCCAAAACAAAGCAGTTTCGTCGGCGTTGTAGACGTCTTGTGGATGGTAGTCTTTTATAATAGTCCCGAATGTCTTCTTTCCAAGTCTCAACGGAATCGAACGGAGCAGATCGACCTTCTCCACTCACGGATCTACTTGCGATGTCATGCCGTGATTTGAAACGTTCAAGCCATCCAACGTTGCATTTGAAGTCGTTAAGTCCGAGTTTTGAAGCAAATTCGTTGGCTTTCCTCGATGAGGAGGTTACCTGCGATGGGATTCCCTCAGACCGCTTTTGTCGAAACCACTGTAACAAGCAAGACTCTATATCAGCATTATAGGAAAGTCTCATTCTTTTGCGAATGGTCCCAAATGTTGATTGTTCCATAGACGATATTATTTGATCCGCTTTGTTAACCAAGAGTTAAATGTTTGTCGTTTCACTCCATACTTCCTCTCGATATCAATCTTTTTGTAAATTGTTGTTCTCAAAATCTAATATGATTTCTGCTTTTTTGCGAATATTAACTGGTGAAGACTGTCGTCGTTTCATGGCTTTGAGTAAATCACAAACTAAAGTAACAAATGTTGAAATGCGTAGACGTTTGTATCTGCGTAGACGTCACCAGTGTGTGTGTTCATTGTTCAATAGTCCGATTGGGGAAGATTTACTTCATCGTGTTGGACGCTGCTATGCGCGCTTGAGATTCGGTTGCGCATTCTCTTTGAATTATTGTACTTTTTAAGTTAAGTAGCTGTTAATAGTAACTAAAAGCAAAGAACGCACACAAATGTCATTTATACAATTAAACTGACAACTAACAACTAACACACGGATGCTAACAAGACGTGTACTGCTGAATAGAGAGACTCTCTGTACCCGTGACCTGACTGCTAGACACTAGATATGGCATAAGTAATCAATATGACAGCCAGAATGCAATGATTCAACAATTTGACTTATCAACACGTTGTTTAGACTGACGAGTTAAAAATGACTGAGCTGCCTTTTTGGCGACGAGTTACGAGTTAAGCGTAGTGACGAGTTAAGCGATTTTTAATACATTATGAAATAGGAAATTCTGCCGGGAATTGAGTCAACCGACGAGTTAAGCAAATGTGACGAGTTATCCATGGGACGAGTTATCCGTAGTTTACTGTATGTGACATTCCAAATGATTCCATTCTTCTCCCAAACAATGGTGCGTCATTTAGCGATAATACCGCGCTGACATATTCAATGGAATTTGGATGTTAAACTCCGCTATTGTTATTGCGATACGGCCGCAAGACACTTTATTTTCAATGTTAGACCTATGCTATTTCATTATATTCTCTTGAATAATGGTGCGCCATTCAGCTAAAATACTTCGCCATTCAACTAATCAAAAATCAACGCGTTAACATTAGACGCGCTGTGAAGAAAATTTATCATTCTTGAAACCCCTCTGTTTTATATGCAATGTTATTTCCTGTTGCACATGTAAATACAATAGAGTGTTTCAACCAATGAAACCTTGTCCACCCGTGGACAGAAATCCCATTGTTTAGAAAACTTGTATCTGTGTGTTTTATATGCAATGCTATTTCCTGTTTTATATGCAATGTTATTTCCTGTTTTATATGCAATGTTATTTCCTCTTGCACATGTGAATACAATAGAGTGTTTCAACCAATGAAACCTTGTCCACCCGTGGACAAATTTACATGTATTTCAATGTATCCAAATTGAATGTATGCAAAGTGGATGTAACCAAATTGAAATATCCGTGTGTTGTTTTTAATTTCTCAATCACGGGAATATAATAGAAACATTTTATCTTCTATAAAAATGAGAAACATTAGAGACTTCCAAAAAATATACGGCAAACAAACTACGAATTTCGATTTAAATGAGATTGCTAAGCAATTGGGAATAAAGAATTTTCACATATTGATGAGTAATGAATTACTATTGATAAAAGATGTGCGAAACACTAACTCTACTAATACAATGCAACAATGTAACGTTTTAATTTAATCTAAATTAAATCATTTCAAAATCGAATAAGTAGTAAGGAAAGACATCATTAGAGAACAGTTTTAAATCAATACCCCCCCCCAAGTAGTAAGGAAAGTCATCATTATGAAACAGTTTTAAATCAATACCCCCCCCAAGTAGTAAGGAAAGACATCATTAGAGAACAGTTTTAAATCAATACCCCCTCCCTTCTTTCTTCTAGGGGTCCCTTAAGAAATTTTTTTATTATAAAATGAGCAACATAAATGAGTTTTTGAAATTATATGGAACACAAACGACAACGAATTTCGACCTAAAGAAAATCGCTAATCGATTAGGAATAAAGAATTTTCATGTTCTAATGAGAGACGAATTACAATTCCTAAAAAATAAGCCAACAGGAACCTTCAGTTCCCGGAACAAAGTTCCATCAATAACTATAAATTTCATAACAAATCTTCATGCGTCAGATGAAAAAGGTGCACATTGGTCAGCAGGACAAAGAAATATAAACTGTTCTAATTATTATTTTGACCGCCCGGAGGCTGAGAACTATTGGTTCGACTCATACGGACTTCCACCTACGAATGAAGTAAGAGAAATACTTGGCAATGGAATTTATAATACGTTTCAAATTCAAAAACCGGGAACAACTTATTGTGGTCAATTATGTCTTTATGTTTTATTTAAATTGCAAGAAGGAGTGCCATTTCTTGATATTATGTTAGAATTGAACGAACCGTAGGTTCTATGGCTACGCCTAATAAGGGAATTTCATTCCCGAAACGTTAGTTCCAATAATAATGATAATTAAAAATCACTTCGTTGTAGTTCATTTTGATAAAAAGGGCCTCTGATATCTTCATTATCTAAATCTTTAATTTCATAAGTAATCGGATAACTTTGTTTTATTTTAGAAATTTCAAATATCTCTTTCGTCCAGTATCCGACGAAGCCTTTTTCAAATTTATTCTTATATTTAAATATTCTAACTCTATCACCAATTTTAAATTTCGGCTTAAGTTTCTGCAAATTCGGATTACTCTCATTCAAATTATTATTCTCGAATATTTTTTTTCTTATCAAATCAGGGTCGACAGAAGCATTCTTTGGAGTTTCTTCAATACTAGAATGAACTTTATTATTGTACTCTTCTACAATTCCTGGTAATATCTTCAAACCATTTCTGATTTCTTTGCTCAGTAAATTTCTTGAATAATTTATTTTTTAACGTCCGATTGAATCTTTCTATCACTACGGCCTTCCCTGCATTTTCAGTTGAATAAACAGTTTCAAATAGTGGCTGAACGTTTCGGTTATAAAATTCCGACCCTTTATCAACAAACAATTTTTTTGGCTTTCTTTTACTTTCTTTAAAGATTTCTTCAAACGCATATTTAACTGATAGACCACTTTTATTTTTTAAAGGCTTTACCCAAGCGTATCGTGTATATAAATCTATAACGGTCAATGCGTATTTATAATCTTTTTCATTCGGCATATGAATAAGATCAGCACTCCAAATATCATCCTTATTAAATACTTTTACTTTCAATAGATATTTCGGCTTTCTGTATTCTTTATGAATTTCGGACGCATAGCGTCCTAGATCATTCGACATTTCAGACGCGTAGGTTCGAGCGTTGCTCTCAGACAGCTTTGCTGTCGATTCATTTAAACCCTGGCCGAATAAATATTTTAGCTTGTAAAGCTTTCTTAACAAACATTCTTTCAATTTTTTCTCTAAATGTAGGATTTTGAATACTATCTAATTCTTGAATCATCTTCTTATCAGCTGCATGACGAGAACTTAGATCATGATTTCGATAAGCTAAATCATGCCTGTAAGCTGAGGCATCTACTCTATTTATTGGTTCTTCACCTGGTTTCGGATTATTATTCTCATCTAGTCTTATATCTAATCGAGTTCCTGGACCGGTATATGAATGACCAGGAAGATGTTTTTCTTTCGAATATTTACTCCAAATAAAGCCAGGAAAGTTTTCTAATGTTTTTTGTATGTCACCTCCAATATGCTGACAATTTGAGTTTTTATTTTTGTTTAATAGATAATTTAATAAATCTAAATTAGAAATTTTTAATTTAATTAAATTTTCGGAATTTGTAGAATTCATTTTAAAAGATAAAAAAAATTTAAAAGATAAAATAAATGTTTTACCTAATAGAACTTTGTTCAGAGGCTTTAGCCGATCGGACCAAAGGTCCTGAGGTTATTACCGAATCATACTAGGACTTAGATATATTCCAGAACCATCTTTAGTTTCTTAATTTCAATTAAATCATCAACATTGTGGAGAATATTTTTAAGAACTCGTTTTCCTTCATCAACTAATTTTAATTTACTAATAAAATTATCTACTATTCCTTCTCCCCTAGCAACTTTCTCTAACTCTCTATTATGTCGTTTTTGTTCTTCTAATGCTGCCTTCTCTGATTTATTTTTATTTACTGCTTGGACAAGACCAGCTGTCCCACCTGCAACACTTCCTGCAGCTGCTATGCCTCCTATTATTAGTGGAATTAATGGGAGAATTCCACCATTCTTTTCTTCTTGTAATTGAATATTCTCTATCATTGGTTTACTTATGTAATACTTTTTTTTATTAATCGTAATAGTTTTAGGGGTTTTTTTGTCAACAATATTACGTAATTTTAATTCAACAGTTTTATTATTATTACTTTTCGCTTGCGACATTTTTAATAAAAAAATTTTAAGTTATCAAAAATTTTAATCTATTCTAGTTATGAAAAATTTTAAGTTACCAAAAAATTTTAAGTTACCAAAAATTTTAATCTATTCTAGTTATGAAAAAAATTAATTAATCGACTAAGTCTTGGGCTTTAACCTATCCTAGCCATCTTCCCATTAAGAACTTCAATAGAATATTTTACGTCTTCTAGCAATAAACCATAAGCCATCAATGAAGTTGTGGAATCTTTCTTTTCAATATTAATTGTTACATCACAACCAGTCTTGATAATATCTTCAGATTGTGCACTTAAATCGAAACAGAAAACAGGATATAAATGTCTCCAATCTCCAGGAGTTAATTGTGTTTCAACTCCAAATTCTATACAAAGATTACGATAAGAATCATATCCTTCCATAAATTGATTATTGGTATCATCGAATCTTAATGGATCAATTGGATATCGGGTTTGATTTAATGAAACTTGTAAACTTCGAATTGTATTAATATGGAAGAGATTATTGTTCTTATCAAAACTTGGAGAATTATTTCTTTGAAAAGTTAGTAGTAAATATCTTGGAGTATTCGCAGTTCTAGTAAAATGCCAGTTAAATCTTTGTTCGGAAAAAGTTACTGAACTAGCAGTACGCTTTAGAAAATTAACTGGAATTGGTTTGTTAGTATTTAATCTTTTTGCAATGGCTGTTTCAATCTCTAAACTAGGAGTAATATGCTTAATCCACCATTCAAGTCTATCAATTTTTAAATATGCTTTTTTTCCCAGTCTTACCAAAAAAGATTAATTCATTATTTGCTGTACGATGAATTATTAATTTTAATTTTAATTGATATGATATTTTATCATAATCTAAATATCCGAATAATGGAGACAATGACCAATTTACTGTTTGCTTACTTTTCTTGTTAAACTCACGTCTTTCTTTATATGCATCATTATTTGTTTTATTTAAATGTTTTGCAATATTTTCTACATCTTTCGCAATTCCTGCGGCATCTGTTCCAGCGTAAGTTAAATCATCAACAATTATACCATCATTTGTATCAGGAAACCAACCTTCGATTTCATACTTTTTATTATTTTCACCAATTGTTACAAATCTAAGCATTGTATCAATTACACCTGGAGAATCACTTATTGTTTCTATATTTTGAGTTGCAACATCTAAACGCATTTGTGTAAATAATGTTGGAAAAAAAATTATTCTCTAATGCAATATTATCGGTATCTGGTAATGGTGTTGTAAAATTGGCATCACTATATAAAGAATATTCACAGTGTAAAAATGAATCAGTTAGATATAAATAACTCTGCTGATTATCAACTTCAAAAATTAAATCACCTCCAGTATTCACTCTACTGGAAGATCCGGGATTCATAGCAATTCTTATATAGTCATTCTTTTTTTGATTGTAACTGACGAACGGAGGATCGTCTAATCTAAATTTATTTTCAATTAGCGAAGACATTTTTATAAAAAATAATTTGACTTTTTGTTTTTTCTCACACACAGAAAAAATTTTTACCAAAATATAATTTTAGCATTTCACCAAAAAAAATTTTGCTAAAATAATTTTACTAAAAAAATTTTACTAAAAAATATATTTTAGAATTTTGCTAGACCAGCTCCGCTACAGCTTTGCTGGTTAGACCGAAGGTTGCCATTAATACCATTTTCTCTTATTTCTTCAATTGAACGAACCGTAGGTTCAATTGAACGTTTTATGGCTACGCCTGATTTCTTCTTATGTTTACTATCAGACGGTGCTCCGCTCCTCAAGGTTTCCCCAACAGCTATGTTAGCAATTTTATTTTTTGTTTCCTCTGAAAGGTTTTTTAAATTTTTTAGTTCTTCAGAATCATTCCTAAGTTTACGAATAGCTTCTAGTTGTTTTAATTCGTTTTGAGACTTAACAGCATTTGGTATTGCACTAGCTGTACTACCTATAGCAGCTGCTCCTTTTGCAGCAGATGAAATCAAATCTTTATTATTTTTAATTAAGTTAACGATACTTCCAATACCAGAAAAGATGCCAGCCCCTTCTTTTTGAACGGCACCTGCGGTGCCTAGGAACTTTTGTGTTCCGATTGTTCCTACACTGTCATAATGGTAAACAGATTTCATAGATGGTTCATGAGCAATTTTTTGATTTGAAGCAAAATGTTTAAGATTGTGTTTATAAATTATAGGCATTTTTTAGGATTAAATTTGACTTTTGGGAAAAATATCTACGTGTTAAGATTTACGTTTGTGAATGGACAACAACTTCGAGATAACTTTATTAATTGACTGTTGAACTTTATCTATTGCGTCAAGCAGCGTGTGATGTACTTTAATTTCTTTTCTATTAACTTGCATTTTCTCCTGATTTATCTTCAATGCCGTTTGAAGTGCATTTAACTTAATTTTAAGAACATCTAATTGTCTTTTAACAGAATCTAACTGTTCTTTATTTTCTTTAGAGTTTTCTTGTAAATTTTTCTTTAACTCATTTTCTAAATTGATTTTAAGAGTTTTCATTTTATCAACTTTTTGATTAAGCGAGTTTACTTCATTTATTATTCTATTCATCTTTTTCATTTGTTCAGTAATTTTAGAACTTAATTCATCAACACTTTTTTGGAATGTAGTTTGTAACTGCTTTAAATTTTTTTTAATTCTTTCAGGTAGATTTTCTATTTCATCTTCTAATTGTTCTTTCAATAGTTGTATCTGATGTTTATTTTTAATGACTGCAGATTTTAACTTTATAGAAAGTAATATTAAAATTTTTGATTGTTCTGAAATCTTTTTAAAAAGTTTTGCTATATCTGCTTCTAGCTCTCTATCCTTTTTATCAAGTTTTAATAATTTTTCGTTTAATGATTTGTCATTAAGTTTTAGCAACTTCAATTCATTCATCAGTGGAACCAAAACATCGTTTATATATTTTTCTTTTAAGTCATTGATTTGTGTATCAACATATTGTTTATTTGTCAACTCTGTATTTTGTTGCGGAAGAATAGAAAGATGCAATGGACCAGATAAAACGTCTCCAGTTTTCATAATATAATTTTCTATCTCTATTTCTAATTCACGATTATTCGGGATATATGCACCTCCACCAACAGTTGGTAACATCATTTTTTAATAATAAAAAAATAAAATTTTTTCTAATAAAAATAAAAAAAACAAAATTTTTTCTAATAAAAATAAAAAAATAAAATTTTTTCTAATAAAAATAAAAAAAATGGAAAAACCAAATTTAAAAAAATTATATTCGTCCGCATCATCCTGTTCTTCTTATTCGACGAGATCAACGGGATTTGAAAATAAATGTTTTGATAGTAATAATAATAACAATCCATGTATAGATGTTAATATTTTATTTCAATTACAAGCCGAAATATTTAGAGAACAAACAAAAGGTTTACCTTCTATAGAAACCAATTATTGTATTTTTCCAGGTGATCCATTTATTAAATTTATGGAGATTGTAAGTAAATATAATGATGTAGCTTATGTTGAATTAAATAAAGAAAATATGGTTATAATAGGACATAATAATGTTTACGGATTTATTAGAGCAGTTTTGCCGATTAGTAATACTGATTGGATAGAAACTAAAATTATTAATTATATCAATATTAAAGAATTAGTTAAAAAATTAAAATCTTTTTCGAAAGAAAAAATTAGATTATTTGTTGACGATCAAAATCAATATAACATTCACATAGAGAGTAAAAAACATAATGAAGAATTATTATGTCAAGTATATTATAGAGACACAATTTATAAACAAGAAACATTAGAAATGCCCCAAAGATATGATGATGATACGTATATAGGATTATATTCCAACTTAAATATTAATTTATTAAAATCTTATATAAATGGTTTAGCTCAACAAGAGAAAATTTATATGTGGACAACACCTTATACTATTAACAATGACCATAATCATAATAAACGAACCGAAGGTTCTAGGGCTTTGCCCGATCTTAAAGAATCTTATGATAATAATGATGATAATAATATAGATGATGATAATATAGATGATGATTCTGAAACATCTGAAAATGGTGTAAATGGTAAAAAAGATTATAAAAATATTAGTAATTATAAAAATTTATCTAAATTTCATTTTCTTACAATTGAAAATAATAATGATGGTATAGTTGAAGATACTGTTAGACAACTATGTGTCGGTTCTACAAAATTTAAATTAGGATTTACATCTAATCAATTTAAAATTTTATCATCTTTAATAAAAACTAAAACTGATTCAGATTATGGTGGTATTATTAAATTTTCCAAAAGAGATCAAAGACCAATATTTTTCTCTATTATATTATTATCAGATAAGAAATGTAATTTAGAATTAGATATTCCTATCAGGGAATGGTATCCTATCAGGGAATGGCATCCTATACCAAAAAGTGTAATTTATGATGTTGAAGAAACAATTTATGATGATGATGAAGAATCAATTGATGATGATGATGAAGAATCAATAGTTAGTGAAAATAAATTTAAATTATCTTTTGATAAAACATTATATGATGAAACTTAATATAAAACTTAATAGAAAATACCAAAATATTCGATAAATATATTTTCATATGTAATAAGTTTTTAGATGTAATAAGTTTTTAGATGTAATAAGTTTTTAGATGTGATAAGTTTTTAGATGTAATAAGTTTTTAGATGTAATAAGTTTTAATATGTAATAAATTTTTTAGATGTTATAAATTTTTTAGATGTTATAAATTTTTTAGATGTTATAAATTTTTTAGATGTTATAAAATTTTTAGATGTAATAAAAAAATTATTATTCCCACGTGTCATCATCATCACTTAAATTACTCTCACAGACGATTGTTTGAAATATTTCAGCTTGAATATCTTCTCCGTTATAAGGTAACATAATTTCATTTTCATCAGGTGCTTGACGTTTAAGAATATTTATTTGACCAGAAAATTTTTTTTCTTCAGTATTATTATTTTTATCAGGAATACTAATTCCAGTTTCTAAAGATCTTTTCCATGGTTTATTAACTGTAGTCGATAATGTTTTCCCCGAATATAACTTTAGAAAATCTTCTACTTTTACTTTATCTTGTGAATATCCTTTGAATGTTTTCTTTTCGCTACGTCTCCCTTGCTCATCTACAGTAATACAGTATTTTACTTTAGGTGCAATGAACATTGCAAAAATAATTCCACCATTTCCATAATCATTTTTCCCTTGACACAATTCTCCTCCAACATATCCAGCAGCGTCTAATTTATTAAAGAGCTCATTGGAAATATATATTGAATCAGTATCTGTATAATGAATGCATTTTTCTTTGAAACCATTAATTTCTAAAATAAAGTTATTCATGATTCTTCTAGAGTGAGAAAGAATGAAAGAACCTAAGTGTGATGGCATGAATGACGTCTTCCCATCTTTTACAATATTAGTTTTTGAGAAATTCATCATCTTCCATTTCTACTTTCGCTAAATATTGTTCATCATTTAATTTTTCATAATCTTTTACTTCTTGAGTGAAATTTTTTCTCAATGTATTCTCATTCCATAAATGATATTTAGTGGTTATATCTTTTTGCACAGTTTTGCCATATAGCGAATTCATCAATAATTTAATTAACTCATCACCTACAGTATTTCCTTCTGTTTTATATCTTTTTCTCAAATTAAAAAGTTTTTCAATATAATTTCGAAATGGTGAAACTTGATAATTTTTTTCATAAATTATACCATCAGTAATATGTAAGATTTTCCCCCCACATCTAACAATTACTTGTATGTCTACAGAAGTTAATACATCATAACATATACCATTTCTATACCTGATTACTTTTACATGAGAATTATTATTTTGATTTTTAACTTTATCTTTTATAGGAACTGGTTGGAAAAACATATCATTCGGATATTGAAACACAATAGAGAATATTCCAGTTTTAGGTCTAAATGTTTGAGTATTAAATTTATATACTATTTCCCGCTCTTCTTCTTGACGAAATTTTCTAGCTGATTCAGCTTTAGGGTATTCTGAATTTTCATCATACATAGCTGATGGATATAAAGATGTTGCATCAAAAGCCATTAGAAATTCATTTTTTTGTTCAAGTAGTTGATTTGAAATTTTCTTACAAATTTCAGTTTTATCTCCTAAATCTCGATACTGTTTCATTAAATCTATTAAATTACTTCCAGGGGACAAAGCCCCACCAGCGTAGCGACCAAGGGACAAAGTCCCCCCAGCGCAGCGACCAGGTAAATACTGTTTTAATATTGGTAACAAGATGCTACAAAATGGCGATATGTATTTTCTTATATTTGCTGAAACTCTTCCACCTTTAACAGATTTTCTAATATAATTTCTAGCCCATAAATCTATATGAGAATGAATATTTATATTGTCATTTTGTACGCTTTTCATCCAACCGTTAAATGTTAAAGCAGAGGATGTTAAATTAGTAGTTATATCTTCACCAACTAAATCTCGCATAACATTATTATATTTGTAGATACAAAAAGCTAAAGAAAGAATATCGTTAACTAAATATGGTCTCCATTCATTTTCTTTTTCTTTATAATTTTCATGTGTTATGTCTCCAATTTCATAATTTAATTTACACACATTCGTAGGAATTTTAAAATTCTCACACCATTTAGAAAGACTTGTTTTTACATGTTGATAACTACATTTCATTATAATAGTTTGAAGTGCTAATTTACCTGAAGGTGAATCTTTTTTCATATTGTTTTTAAATCTAAGAGATTTTTGAATATATCTACTAACACATTCAGTTGTATAAGGATTTTGTAATGAAGCAGTCAATATTCCTCTTGAAGTTTTAAGAGGCGGTTTAGATAATTTAAAATTAGCTTTTATCGGAAAATAGGAATCAAAACCTGATGAATTGTGAGCTATTAAAGTTACTCTCGAATAATTAAATTTTCCAAGAGTTTTAAAAAATTGATGGATCGGACATACGTCCTCTGGGTTTCCCCTGATTGGACATTCATCATCCTCAGTTCTCGTAAATATTTTCACACAATTTTGAAGTTTATTAAATTCTAATTCAGTTAAATTATTATACTCATTAATCTGTTTTTTAAGATTTTTAATTTCATCTTCATCTTTTGATCGTTTAATTTTAATCATATCACTTAACAAACGTGTTTCTAATTCTTTCAATCTTTGTTTCGGTAAACAACATATAAATTTATTAAAATTAATAGCTCCTACAGCATAAGGAATAGGATGAGCTGTTGAACAGTTAGGATCGGGAAAAGTTTCGAGATCCCAAATATATGTTGAACCATAGTCAATTTTTTTCTTTGTTATGATTTTATATGGACGCGTTGTTACATTTTCATCAGTAACTGTTTTATATATGGGTTTGAAATTAATTTCAATTTCTCTAATAGCTTTTAATTTATGAGATTTATTAATTAAACAATAGTGACCAATTGTTGAACCTGCGTGAAAATAATTGTAATAAACATAATTATGAAACGTTTCAATTTCTCTAGGATTTAAATGACGATTGGCAGGACTATAATATTGAACGCATTCTCCAAAATATTTATTGAATTGAGAAAATTTGCAGTTTGACATTACTCCTGTTCTAGATGTGGCTTTCTCTTTATATAAAAAATTATTAAACATTTCTTTCATCATTTCTCCTTGTTCTTCATTAAAACCTCGTAAAACATTATAACATTTAATGAAACAAAAATCTTCAGAAGGAATATAACAATATTCACCGAAATATTCTTTGATTCTATATTTCATATTAATCCCTGCCCCTCTATGCGATCTTTGTACTAACTTCATTCCAAAATCTTCATATTTAATATTACCTGTAAAAATCCATTCGTTAGCATCGGATTTCTCATCCAGATTCGAAAACCATGTTTCAAATGATTTTTTATTATAGAAGGTTACGTAAAAATTTTGAATTATATTTTCCTGATCTTTAACAACTTTTCCAAGTAAACTAATAATTTTACCATTTGCTAAAAGTTTCCGCATATCATTTACTACATTAATAAAAGATACATTTTCATATTTAATTTCATTTGGATTAAATAAATTACATAAATCATCACCAAGTTCATCCTTAATTCTATCATCAAAAAAGATATCAGTAATAGGAGTTTCTAATATTTCTTTTGTTCCACTTTTCTGTTTTTTAGTATTACGTCTAATACTACGCCTAGTACGTTTCTGTTTTTTAATACGTTTACTACGTTTACTATGTTTAATTTGCGCATCAAACTCAGCAGTTTGTTTCTTGATTAATTCATCAATCCTAGACGTTTGTCCGAGAGACATTTCACGATTCATATTTTTTAAAAGAAAAAATGAATTTTTACATAGAACCTCGGTTCCGTTTTTACATATACACAGGAATATGTAATTGATGTAATGTTTCTAATTCATGTGCTGTTAAATGTTCTTTCTTAACCAACCACCATAAATTATTATACGCCAAAAATACTCGGAAACTTCTTAAACAAAGTGGAAAGTCTTTTGTTTTAACACACGGTTTAATACCATGTTTTGTTTTATAATCTGTAACGAGCGCTACGTATTGATGATGATAATAAAATCTAATTTCTTTCTTCGAATTTACAGGATTTGTAGGATGACGATAATCTTTTAAAACTGGTACATGCTCTATCTTGTAAGCATTCAACACATTTTTTTTAATTTTCATTAACAAAAAATTTATAAGAAAAAATTATTCGGTCACTCCGCGAAAATATTTTCTATCGACTTTCAGTTGGGGCGAAGCCCCTCGAGGCGAAGCCTAGTCAGAGAACAATTGTTCGATAACTGTATCATGAATTTTTTTATCAATATTAATTGTAATGAATCCATAATCTTTTGACCAAGCATTGTTACACGATTGTTTAAATTCATCTTTATTTCTTACGCATAAATCTCTTAACAAATCACTTAAGTTTCTTGCATTTATTTCAAATAGTATAAATATATTTGCATTCTTTCTAATAACACTTCCGTCTAATGAATACATACTTTGTGTTAAATAAAAAACACTACAGTTATTATGTCTACCTCTTGTGAAATAATTTCTCTGAACTGACTGATTTCTATCATTAACACAATCATCAAAAATTACACAATGTTTCATTGTTTTATCTAGTTTACTAGGATCTTGCATATTACCACTATCATCTATTAATTGTATTTTTATATGCTTATTTTTATTAGATTCTACTAACTGATTATTTTTTGCTGCTTCTTCACACCACGAACTTATTTCTTCTTCATCTTCAGATTTTTCATATTCTTTGAATAATGAAGCAATTGCTGTTTTTTAAGATTATTTTCAAATCCATATTTTAAAAATTGATAGACGGGTTGTTCTGCCGTTGTTGTATAAATTATAAGATTGTTATAATCCAAAAAGTTTGGAGTCGTTAAAATTTTAAATAATAGATATGTTTTTCCACATCCTGATCTTCCACAAATAACTGACAAAACTTTATTAGATAAATTTGGATGATGATTAAATTTAAGTTTTTTTTTATTAAATGGAGGTAGTTCACTCATTTTTTAATAAAAAAATTATTTTTATTTTTTTTATTTTTTGTTTCTAAAGAAGAAGAAAATTAGACTTCTCTAGCTTCGCGTAGGAGTTTATACCTCCCGAACCAAAAGATCTATCATAATCTCTTCACCTCCAAAATTTATTTCTTGTCCTTTTTCATCAGTGATTCTCATGTTAATGTTGTTAATAGTTTTTCTTGTAATAGGGAAATATATTAATGTTTGGGGAAATACATTTAATCTATAACCAATGGGTACAGTAAAAGCTGGAAAACTGAATATTAAATTTGACAATTTACCATTATATATCCTCCTTCAATAATGTCACAATGTACAACAATTGAATTTATTTCAGTTATTTTTGGAATCTTCTCACCTAAATGATAACCTTGACTATAGGTTTGTTTATTAAATCCTAATAGCTTTGACAATGATCTATCATGATTAAAATCAACTTGATGATTTTCGTCTAAAGTAAGAGAAAATTTATTGACTGCCGGTTCAACTGCAAAATGTAATTGTTTCTTATCTTTAAATGGTATACCTAAATGTCTCTTAATTTCATTTGATATTGATTCAACTTCGTAAGAACCAGGAAGAAAAGTTAATATTTTCCATGTTTTTCCTTTATCAGTAGAATATCTAAATTGATCATTCACATCTTTTATAACATTTTGAATAGTGTTAAATGTAGAGAAACTAGTCAATGCAATTTGATAATTTTTATTTTGTTCCAAATGTAGAATGGGTTCTAAATTACAAGTGTGTGATGAAGTAGTTGTTATAATTTTTAACGTCGTACTAAATTTTGATGAACCCAAAATCTCTGTCAAATTTTCTAAATGATTATTAATTTTGTCTAAATCTGCTGAACACATTTTTAAACTAAAAAAATTAAATAAATATTATAGATAAAAATCGTAGATAAAAATCATAGATAAAAATCATAGATAAAAATCAAATAAAAATCATAGATAAAAATTAGAAACAACATATTTCAGCTACACTTTTATAATCCTCTTCATTTAGAATCTTCTTTTCTAACAGTCTTTTCAATATAGCATGAATTTCATTGAAACTAGAATTATGTCCTTCTTTTATTGCAGATATTAAAATATTTAATCTATTTAGTAATTCTTGTGGATCATCTGGTAAAAATATGGTTGTTTCTGTTTTCTGTTTTTCAGATAAACCTTTTCCTACTTTAACTCCCGTTGATAATAAATTTTCTAATTGTTTATAACGTCTAAGAGTTTTTAGTGCACCAACTCTATCTAACATAGCTTTATATTTTATAAGATCATCTACAGCATAATTATTTAAATCTGCTCCTCTTAAAAGATTAACAAAATTTCTATCTAAATTAAAAGGAGATTTATCTGGTGAAAAAATTAAACCTCGAAAAGGTTGTGGAAATATTTCTTTTTGACCGAGATAAAATCTAGGTATTGTTTTTCCATCTATAAATGAAATAGAATGTTCAAATTGCATAGATTTTGGTAATTTCTTATTAATGTTTGATTCTAGTAATCCATAGTCATCTAATATAGTTTTGTGCTCTGGATCTGTTATATCAATTTGTTTATCATTATTTGTACTTTCTTTTTCAAGAGTTTTAAATGGTTTCATAGTTTTCTCAAAATCAGTTTTTACTTGCTCGGTTTGCTGCATTTTTTCAAACATATCAGATTGAATACCAGCTTTTATCATTCAATGTTGAAGATGATTTTCTTTCATAATATTGCTTTGTTTTATTAACTCTTCTAATTGTTTTATTCTTTTAAAATTATCAGCTCTAATTTTATCCATTTTTAAAATATAATATTTGAATTTTGTGGTAACATTGGAATACAGCAAAAACATTTTACTGAACAAATTATTTTTTTATTGCTTTGTTGTTTGACATCTTTTCGTTTAAAGTTTTCTCGTTTTAAGTTTTGTTTAATAAAGTTTTGCTTAAATTTTCGCTTAAAGTTTTTAGCTCTTCTAAAAAAATTTTGTCATTTTCTTCATTAGAAATTTTACCATCACTAGAAATTTTGCCATCCTGTTTATTCTTATCATCAACTTTTTCGGACTGTAATTGAAAGGTTTGATTTACTTCATTAGCTATTTGATCAAATTTTTCAATCTCATCTAACGTAATAACATTATCATCACATACTCTTTGAAAGTAGTAGTGTAATTTGTCATAAACTTCTTTAATATGTAAATGCTTAGTTTTTAATGATTTTCGTTTCTTAGTTATTAAAGATTTATCTAACATTGTAACAAGTGAAGTTGCAAAAACACCCGTACCTGTTAAAGCTGTAGCAACAACAGGAATTGTAAGAACGCCAGATGAAATGACAATTGTTAAAGCACCTAAACTTATTGTTAAGAATATGCCAATTCCTTGTGTTACATTCTTAACTTTGGTCCATCTCTTTCTTAATTTTTTATAATGCTCTAATCTTAATAATAATTGAGATTCCTTATCTTTCATATAGCGTACTCTATCTTTGTGTTTTTCTTTATTCATTTTTTCAATGTCCATTAAAGTAGAACTACGTTCATATGATAACGAAGGATATATTCTTGCGGTTTCTTCCACTTTTGTTTCATCCATTTTTAAAGAAATATTTTTAGTCACATGATATATTTTGAAAACCTGAAAGATGGATAAAATTCATGAATTTGAAATTCTCAACTTTTATGATTTTCGGTGTCCTGGAACGGTCATGATTTAAGCGAGAAAATTGTTATTCTCAAATTTTGAGATTCTCAACTTTTATGATTTTCGGTGTCCTGGAACGGTCATGATTTAAGCGAGAAAATTGTAATTCTCAAATTTTGAGATTTTGAAAAATTTGAAAAATTGGGTATTTTTAAAAACGCTTAAATTTTCGCCCTTCAGCCACGTGAAATTTGAAGTCTACCTAAATTTTTGAAATTTTGATTTTTTTGAAAAAACCCGCAAAAGTGTGACATCCGGCGCAAGCGAAGCGAAGCGAAGCGAAGCGTCGCGCCGGATGTCACACTATATACTACTCAGGTGTTGCGCCTTTCCGACTATAGCAGGGGGACCTAAATCAGGGCAATATCGTGGTTATATGAGGTCGTAATTGTTACCTGGGTTATAAGCATTGAGATTAATAAGTAAGTCATCTCATCTAGTGATACACATTTACGATTTGATGAATGCGGAGTTACCACTCTGCCTGGTCCAACGCTAAAAGAATAAACAATTGGGACGGACATGCGCTGTCACGACAACGGCATCTAGACGATGATCTACTTCCAGTGACTGACATAGGAAGATATGCCAGCAACTTGTCAATGCACCTTGTAAAGATTCACGGTGAATATATCATTTCTCCTTGACTTCTCTTCTGATTTAAAATCCTCTTTGTCTATGGTAAAAGCATTTTGTTAAAATAACCCTACAATAAATCGCCCTGCGGGAAGAAGATGAAAAAATAACACACACTAACTTGAAAGCAATGCGGATTTACGGGGTAGCGAACCAACAAACCCTCCACAATTTTTCAAGATCATTAATGAGCAAATGAAGATATGTTCTGTTAAAGTTTCTCCTAAAGATCGCGTGTACATGCTACGCCCAAGCCAACACCATTAGGAATTGTGGTAACTATTATCAAACACAGCCGCTGCACCCCTTCGAAAATGGTAGACGCTCCCGCCTAAAAGTAGAACTGCAACTTATTTGCAGTCGTAGCAATTGTAAGTTGTGTGAAACAGTAAATGTTCACCCAACAGGACGCACGCGAGTCATCAGCTACAAAAATTTGATCAGTGCTTGGTCACAGTCGAGATTTTGACCCATCTATTGGGCTTAAGAAATGGTGTGTCCACAAGATCGTTGCGCCCATCGTTGCTTATACCAAAGACAGAGGAGCGCTAGCGAAGAAGTAGGCCTATACCTTCTTCTGCCTTTGCACTCAACTTGGTGATCTTAACGCTATGCTATTAGAGTCGGCCGCCTTCATAAGAAATTTCCTCACCGATGGAGCAGCAAATTAACCGGGGCGTGCCACTTCATGTTCACCACCTTTGTTTTTGAATCCCTCTCGGTCTTTAATTCATATTTGTTAGCTTTCCTCTTAAGTTGGCATCGTCAACGTACTCTTCCCAGGAAGAGCAGCTCGCCCACATTCTCTTCCCCAATCACATCGATCAGTGCAGTCAGGACGCTATATGGTCAGTTGATTTGGCAGCTATCTATTCACTCGAGCTTCCTTCTTAGGTTGGAGCAGATCGAGAGACGTGACCTCATCTTTGCTAGACCATCCAGCACAAAGTCAAATTCCAGTCGTGCAGGCTAATTCTCACTGCATCCGTGACTTTTCAAGATAAGCTAGCTAGACATGAAAAGCAAGGGCTTCATGAACGTGCTTTCTGCACTATACGTGAGATTCACGTGCAAGCTTAGTTTCATAGAAACCAATTTTTTTTGCCTCGAAACTTTCTGATCAACCACGAAGTAGACTGCAATCGATTGGGTACTTCCAATTGGAAACAACATCGAAAGAAAATGCTAGTCAATGGAAATCAACGGATCATTTTATTTTTGAAATCCTCTTGAAGATTCTAGAAGACAATTGTAGCAGAAATACACAAAGGATCAGGATGTTATATCAGATCCTTTGTGATGCATCATGTATACAAACTCATTAACTCATAATTGAGACAAGTATAGCCACGCACTACTTAGGTTCAATAGGTATACATATGTCTACAAAAGAACCAGCAGTGGTTAACAATCCACACAAAATTACCAAAAAGACTTGAAATGTGTCATTTGTACAATCATAAAATACACAGTTGAGGAGAACTTACAGTTGAAAATGATTGGTCTAATTGAACTATTCAATGTTTATTACTCCAGTTACTTCGTTGATATTAAATCAACCATATACAATTCACAGTATAATGATTACCTACTTCTAATTACTATCTCCACAAGGTTATTTCTAAACATCATAGGCAGACATGGTAGTCCCATCAAGACTTGAGAAATTGATAACAGTTCATGATTAATGCTCTAACACTCCACTTCTGAAATATTATATTATTTTGTTCCTTGGTGTTCCTGGATGTATGAAGTTCAACATGATCATAGACATAAGGATGTGTTATACAGAGCATTCAGTTGCATCTTGCTTAAATTGGCATCAAACTTCGGCAAAATTCCTAATTAGTTAATAGATACATTAATACATCAGAAAAGGAAAAGAAAACAAGGTATTTACAGATACGTCAATTGTGTAAAGACAAAGGATATTTTAGAGAAGCAGTCTCATACAGGCATTTGTAGATCTTTTATACCTTCTCTTACAAAACAATCTGAAGGCATTAACATATGCTACTGTATCTAAAAATCAGCGAGGGTCGTGAGAAAATCATTGATATAATCTTTCCTATTAAATACATTAAACACAATCCATATGTTGACAATTTAATACCCCAGTGGAAAGCGCTTTGAAATCTTCACTGATGTTCAATACATTCAAATTTTGAATGAATAGAATTATTGAGCTCTTGTCCTATAATCAACTTTCGAGAACTAGTTCCGTGTATTTCATATCAACCACACGGTTGTTCAAATGATGTTAATAAAATCTATCAGCAAATCGACGAAGTACGTCTATTGGAAGAGGATAAAATCCATAACAGAATGACCATATTATCAGTCATTCATCTTTTTGACTAAAACCAAGCAACAGATGCCTTGTTAAGTTGCTAAGCTGATAGCTGATATCCAAATAAACTTCTATGCGAAATGATCTTGCTTCTATCAAAAATGGTATTTGGACTTGTTCGATGATGGCTTCGTTTGGGAAAGCATCACACGAAGATTGAAAGTCTCATGCGCTAAATCATGTTACTGGCTACACTGAAGCTGGGTTGCATAAATCGTCAAAAATGAAATGATGCAAAAATATTGTAGTTATGCATTATCTCTTCGGTTTTCCTGTTCACTGCTGGCGCTACTGTCAATTTTGCTACTGGCTCCTTTTCCATTTCCATTAGTTGATTCCTCCACTTCTTCTCGCTTCTTAAGCATTTCTAATCTCTCCTGAATGGTTTCTTTATCGATAGTTTCCAGAAGACGAGACATTTGAGTAGGATTCAACTTCACATTGTCTGTTCCAAGCATATTAAGTACCTGAAAACATGAATACTGACCAGTTAGACACCACAATTAAAGCAACATCTCGTAGTAATTTTAAACAGATTTTGGCCAGACATTTACAATGCAAGTAAAACAAGTATAAATATTTTGGAAAGAACCAAATTTTTTATCGCAAAATATTGGATTATCGGCAGCGATATCCACCAGCAGCTATCTTCAGGCAATTATTGAAGGAATATCGCCACAAGTAATAGAAATTTGAAATTTACATTGATTCATCTGTAAAACTGTTGGATAGGAAATAGAAAATAGAAGATTGAGATGGATGTAAGTGCAAGAGAGAGAGAAGATAAGAGCTGCGAGGCAGGTAGCATCGGGTTACATAGCACTGATGTATGATATCGCACTTTTTGCGATTATTGCATTTGGTTTCGACGTCGTGTTGTCTAAGCGCATCACCTTGAGGTGTAGGTATAGGAATATGTGTGGACGAGCCATATCCATTACATTGAACTTCCAGTGAATGAGCAGTTCTTAACTTGACTGTTTCAGGGAATTATAGATTACCCTATATGCTTTCTAATTTCTATGAAACTTTTGAACATTATACATGTACAATAGTAACAAAGATACATGTAGGTGATGGTGCATTCTATTGGGTTATGAAACGTCATGCAATTCGAATGAGTACTTTATGAATTAGAGGCGCTAGATAGTAGAGCAAGCCATATCCGCTTAAGCTCTGTTTTGCGTTTTATTTCATCAACTGTCATTGGAAATTATCCCATGATTTCTCAGGACCATACATCCCTTTCTTCATCAATATCACTGAATTGCTGTATGAGTGTTGCATTGACTTTGCTGGGTCATTACCAATTTAGAAGAAGTCGTTACAAGCAACAAGTTGAGGAGAATAGTCGTGCACATTATTCGACTAGACTTGACAGGGAGATATCATGTTGGCAAAAAATGAATAGTTTTGCAAGTTCAAATACAAATTTTTTTCTTTCAAAATGTCAAAATACAGATGCGAGTACATTAACACAATATTTAAGAAGCTAAAGAATACAGGTATAAATAATATATTCGGAACGTCAAAAATACGGACACAGATACTGGAAAAAGTATTTACATGCATTTCATATACAAAAACAATTTGACATTTGCTCCAAGCCTAGCAGAGACAGCTTGCACTTCACTTTGATGTCCCTGCTTCACTAATCCAATCTGCAAGAAATTTTGTAAGTAAATGGAAAATATACGTATAGACTAGCATGTGAAGTTTTTTGGGCGATCAATCAAAATTTACAGGTTGCAGACAAATCCAAAAACTTGGAGAAAATTACTTTTACGTACCTCTTATTACTTCTACGTAGGCCAAGACTTATGCTGTCTCTAATAAAATTCCTATTTGTACCGGAGTTTTCCGCTTTCTACCCGGTAAATTAACTGGAAAATGATGAAATTGCAGAATAAGTTTGTATCCGGTTAATATATCCGGGTATATTAAGTGAAAACACCACAAAATAAGCATATTTAATATATGAGATGGAATCCATCACTTAAAGCAGCACCAATTTATTACAGGTGCTTATAATTTGGCATATATGAGCCTGAAACTGAACTGTAATGAAAAAAAATTCATAATTTGAATGTAATTTATTACATTTATTAGGGTATAAAATGAGCAATACCGTAACAAGTATCTGAATATCAGAGTAACAGTTCCTAGGTATAGGCCTCTACAGTAGAGTTTTCAATCCCGGCATTATCGCATTTGTATGGGAATCTGAATACCCGGATTAGGTAACATCTGTTCTTCGGGCAGTTAGGAGCTGTATGAAGATGGAGTAACAAGGTTATGGACAATGAACATGGAGAAACAGATGCAATGAGTGAAATAAGAATGTTAACGCGATGCAAGAACCAAATATAGACTTCCCACGATCACCTAAACAATAGACACCTGCAAGCTTGAGAGAGAGCTACTCCCATATAGAACTGCATAGAATAATATACCTACTGTCTATCTCAACCAATTCAATGATATCAAAAAATAAAAATATGTTCAGGCAGTCGAGAGAAGGAAAGAGAGAAGCGTTATACATACAAGCGTACTAATATCTAATGCATTATTATAATTACTAATATCCTATGATTACAACGCACTATCGGGCTTTTACCAGACGTCAGAAAAATCGCGGAATTTGCATTTCGATTTGAAAATCTCATACCGGGCTTTAATGCGACAACGCATATTGTGAGCGATAATAAGATCTACTTATTGTTATAGCTTATGTCTGCATGTGAAAAGATAACTTATCATTAATTCATGGACATTCAGGCACATGTCTATCTGATATCATTAGTTGTATTGTACAATGTATCGGTCAAAATACTCGTTAAAGAATTTAAAACAACGCCTATAGTTCAGTCTACGATATCCTAAGCATACCATCGGTAAATGAATTAAGCTTGTTAAATCCCTGGATCAGAAAAAGTCGGGATCTTGAAAACCCTAGTATACAGGTACAGTCCGTTTCATAAAAAGTGGATCATCCTAAAATTTGACTAAATAAAACATAAGTATGATACAGAAAGCATTTTTCATGTTATTTCATGTCCCTAATATATTTAAATCTGATAAGCTATGATACAGTAACGGTTCTTAAGAAGCTAATATTTTGTGGCCCTACCCTTATTGTCAATGACATTACCAATTCGTCTAGGCATTGATTCGATGATATCGTTGATTTTTGACTGATCTAACTTTCTCCACTCTCTTTTTAACAGTGACGTAAGTTGTGATACGCCATCTGTAGGTAGCAGTGAACGACGAACGTTACGTTTTAGAATACTCCATACATTTTCTATGGGATTCAGATCAGGAGAACGAGCTGGCCAAGATAATGTCCTAAGCCCTAATTGAGACTTGCATAAGTTAACTCTACTACTCCTGTGACACGTAACATTATCATCCATAAATAACCAAGTCGATGGATCACCAAGTTGATCTGTCATTTGGCCAATGTTCATTCGTAAAACATTCACATAGCGTTCAGAATTCATGGTTCCTTGCTGTATGTGAAGTTCAGGGCGGCCATTGGTCCAAATGCCAGCTGACACTTTGCCTTTTGTGAATGCGATCTCGTTATTGTTCATCTGTGCTTTGTATTGTTTTCAACCGGTGAGAGATAGATTTCTAGCTGAAAGCAATCAGGAGTGCTGCCAACACCACCGCAACGAAGTCAGGAAACTATGGAACATGAAGTCCAGTTAATCACATGTAGCAGCTACATTATTGTTGATGAATAATGGTGCTATACTGGCTCTGATTGACCGATTTTCTTTATTTTTGTTTTGCTTGATAGCTTTTGGCTTGTAGAACAACATATTACATAACAAAGGAAAGAAATGTAATTTTATAAGAGTGAGGTATGATTTTGTGTAACATTGCTAAATGAAGATCAAATTATCTACTACTTTTTTATCTATAACAGGAAAACAACTCAATATTCATGCTTGAAATTTCCAACAATGATATTAGTAAGCACAACTGACATATCTTCCAAATTTCAGAGAAATTCGTTCAAGTTTGGCGGAGTTAGACAAAGTTGAAGTTAAGGCGATGTTTAAGGGTGATCCATTTTTTATGAAACAATCTGTAGTTAGACTTATTCATTCGCCTTTTCTTCTGGTGTGATCAGATAAGATACCAAGATGAGGGCTTGATTCTCAAACATCAACAGAAATGTTATTTCCAAGAAAATTGTTGAATGTTACAAAGACATAATGAAAGTTTGGCGCGAGCTAATATACCCGGGTATATTAGCTAGCACTAATTTCCACTTAAAATAGCCGGGTATAGTAAGTGGAAAACTCCGGTAATTAAGGATTGTAGGAGAAAAATAGGAATTTCATATAAATAGTTGGAATAAATTGGGGTGGAAAACCAAAGTTAAATGTCATTTATGATCTAGATAAGAATGGTTAATGACGTTTCCAAAAGTAATTGAATGGAATAAAATAAAAAAGTGCATAGTCTTGAATAAAATCAAAACTAAAGTTGAAACAAATATTTGAATGCATTCAATTGTGAAATATAAATCATCTATTCGATAGGAATTTCTATTCAATTAGCGATGTCTGAAAGTTGATGTGGAAAATATCTGTAAAACGATACAAAAATATACTGCCTCAATTAGAGATGGAAAAACAGCAGAAGAAAATTCGGTTTAAGTTGTTTGTCACGCTTCTATTTGAGAATGAATACTTCCAACTTTGTCAATTTCTTCTTTTCGACCATTCGCTGCGTCGCCCTCGTCTTCGAAAACTTATCTTGAGTTGCTTTCTGCAGTTTCAATCATGGTCTGTGCTACGGCTATTTCGAGTGGTAATTTCCAGTTGTCATCATTTGGGCTTCCAATCTGGCTTCCTTCTCTTCCAACTTCTCCGTTTTCTGTGATTTTTTGGATCGAAAGTTTTCTAAAATAGCATTTTTTGGTTGTTCTTCACTTTTTTATTCTGCTAGTTCTCGCTTATTTCTCTCCTCTTCCTAACTTATCTTGTAGCGCCGATGGGCTTGTCTCCTCAAAAGGATAAACTCCTTTGTGATAGGAATTGACTCCAACGGATTCCAGACGTCGTTGCCCCGATGCCATTAATGGTGGCCTCATTGAAGTTTTTCCGCTGAGACGTGACGTCGCTTCAACTGATCGAGAAGGCCCTTTCCACCTCACTATTCCCGTGTGACAATGACAACATCTTTTCTCGAGATTGCCCAACTGCTTGTATTTCGTTTCTCCGAGACTATTCTCTGATTTGAAAATATCTGCTCAGTATTGGTCAATGCCCAGTATTGGCCAGTTTCTTCACTGATTCATTGTTGGCGATGTCATCCACCATGTAAAGTCTCCACTTGTCCACAAGTCAATCGCAATCAATATCTCTACCAATTGCTTTTGCAACTAAAGAACTGTATCAACTGATCAAACATATTTCTTTTCTGGTTGGAAAACTGATGCATCGCGTATGATTGGTTTTATCAGTGGCAGTACTTTTATAGATAGAGGATGCGATATAGCATTTCTGAAGCCCTAGAAGAATTCGGAGCTACACGCCTTGGTTCAATTTCATCAAACTTTTTTGTGTCGTTGACGATTCCCATTTCCTTCAATTCAAACTGCTTTTCAACCAGATAGACGTCCTTTACACTTCAGTTTGAGCTCGTTGATTAGATTGATCAATTTATGTAGAAATAAAGTCATTCGGTTCTGTGTAGGACATGGATTATTGTTTTCCGTGACTGAAGTGGTGTCATGTCGTCATCAAATGTGCTCGCAACAAAGGAGAGAAATTTTAGTTTTCTCACCATCGTCGCTTGTTGCAAGCCTGTCTTTATCTTCATATATCGTATTTTCTTCATGTCCTCCGGACGATTGTTGGGAATGTAGACGAGGAAGTGCTCTTTGAGTGACTCCCATATTTCGAGAGGACGTTTGACAGCTGCGCCTAGAGACAGCCACCTGCATTCAACAAATTTCATCGGCTCTCTTTTTTTGTACTTCCCAGCTTCACTTGCATATCATGCAGATCCACGCGCCTTGCAGCTGATCCCTGAGATCAGTAAAAGATTTCGTTGTTCAAATCGGCAGCGCTTGATCCGAACTCTTGCATTCATTTTGAGAACGAATTGTGAAATTTGTGTAGGATACATGTATCGGTATCGATGAGACCGACGTCGTATACATCCGTCATCTGTTTATCTACCTTCCTCCGTACAACCTTGTTCACGCTTGAACCGTCACTACACAGCATTAAAAGACCAGATAACTTCAGCCTTGACTCTTCGATTGCACCGATTATCTTATCTGCAAGATAATTTTTCTCATAGATCACGCACCGGTGATGATCCATAAGAAAAGTTCTTTAAGGATGACTGACAGCTTCATTCTTGTCTTCGGACCAATACCTTTTTTTTTTTTTTTTTTACGGATTTTACGTCACTTTTTACCCCTACAGAACAGGGGCCTTGGACGGTGCTGACTTAAGCCAGACTTTGTTTGGAGCGTTGTGGTGCTTTGTAGTCCGGATGCCCTTCCTGCCGACTTCCAATGACACTTTCCGGGTTCGACCTCTGGACCATGAGATCGTTAGTCCAAGTACGCAACCACTGTGCCACGGACACCACACGTAAATTTCCAATTGCTTATTATTCTGTTCATTTGTTGTCTCATCGTGCATAACAGAGAAATACCTAATGGATTGTTGAATTTCGTTGATCATTTTGTCTTGAAAACATGGTCCTGTAGCCTCGCTGATCAGATGTGACACTTTTGATGAGGTCATAGCAAAATTTGCTGCTTCTTCAGGAAACATAGCTTGAAAAATGTCCTTCACACCATCACAAAATGCAAAACTATAATGCGATTGAACGACTTTCATTGCCCACAGAAGCCAAAATGCAGGAAAAATAATAGGCTTATTAAAATAGGAAATATAGGAGCGCTGGGAGGCCTGGGATTGTCTGCACGCCGAATGATATTTATATGTATACTGTATGCAGACATTTTATTAAAATAATGGACTCAAATCGCTTTTTTCACGTATTCAAATGAGTTCTCAATTAGGATTCAATGTTTTTTCTCGAAATTTCCTGGGAGTTGGGACTCGAAATTATCGGGATTTCCAAGGAAATTCCCGTCTCGATGATATTCCGTGTTCAACCCTAGTAAAAAACCAACATAAAACTCAATGGCGGTGAAAATCTGCTTTAACCACGATCTATGTAACATCGACAGCGATGTGGCGCGGTATTTTCCGGCGGTAATGGACAAGTTCGTTTCATCTATGCTTTTGTTATTCAGTTAATTAACTAGTCCGGCAGCCGGAACGAGTTTCTGCAGGGAATCAGGCCGAAAAATGACACTTTCACAGGATGATGTACACCCTATTCCTATTACGAATTTGCGCATCTGCTGAGTTCTAGTTAGTTCCTCCTCTTGTCAGACACGATCAAACACATGTAATCCATTGGGACGCAGATTGCAGTTTTTGGTTGAAATGAAATTTTCTATGTTTTCGCTTATTACGCTAAAAATACTAAATCTAGAGCCATAATTTTTGACATGGAAAGACTTCAAGACATTTCCTATCATGTTCATGCAGCTATGAAACTAAACACAGGGTGTCCGCGCAAATTTGAATGAAAATTTCCAGGTGTTTTCTAGGGAAATTTACAAAAATTCAGGGGTCAAATTTGAACGAAAATTTCTAGGCTTTTTGCAAGGAAATTTTACTCAAATTCACGCGTCAAATTTAAACAGGGATGAAAACACGGTTTTACAAAATATCCGGAAGATCTCTTCTAGGGGGCCCATGCGGACCCCATGCGGTCCCATTTTCAGCTTTGAGATGATTACAAGCAATCCAAGAGTCAATTTTAAATAGTTAGGAATCATTTATGTTATGCGACTACACGCTATATGCCCTATGCTGCGACTAGAAATAGATTGATTATTAATGCACTATGACCACAGATTAATTAGAGCTCAACCACATTGAGACAAAGTAACGCATGCGAATTAACCTCCAACCTTTTGAGAGTATAATTAGCAGAACGTTCATGTTATTTAAAGCGCCGCAGAACTAGTCGAATTTTGATGTTTTTAAAGCGACGCCGGCGAAACCGCCAGCCTTTTGGGCGTATAACTAGTAGAATTTGATGTTTTCTAAAGCGCCGCAGGCGAAACCTCCAGCCTTTCGGGCGTATAACTAGTAGAATTTTGATGTTTTCTAAATCGCCGCAGGCGAAACCTGGAATGCATAAAACTTTTTCTCGGCAATTACATCAATCAGAAATTACAACTTTTCTGAGCTTTAAGTTATTCCAAGATGTCATGATATGAGGGAGGGTTTAGTGAATCAAAATTTCTTGGCGTAGGTAGTGAGTCTCACAATCTGCCGAGTAATAATATGTCCTGTAGGCCTACACAGTAGAACGAATGGTATTGTTTACTTCACTATGCACGATTTAATTCTTGAAATACCTATACCATGCCATTATACATGTAGTTTATGTAACATTAATCGCCATTGATGTCAATGATATATTAAAAAAGAGAGGAAGACGAATCCCAATATAAATAAAATTTGATGAATATAATAAAATAATACGCTCATAATAATGCACCGGTATGCAGAATTCCTACAAGCAAGCTCTAATCGGCCTGAAATTTTAAGTAAGCCCAAGCCAGACATCATTCTCCTAGAATGTATAAATGAATCGGTCATCATAAACACACTGTCTTAAATTGGTACGTAGTCAGGTTTTCTTATCATTTCGAGGCCATCGACTGACCAATCCTCTGTTATTCTGAAAAATTCCGGGGAAAATCTACCCGAAGTTCTATGCCTAAGGACTTAGCATACTATGAAATTAAAATATTATTGACGAGAAAAGATTGAAAGGTGGTGTAAAATTGTTTGAAAGTGTGTTAATCAGTCTCAAAATTTCAAGGTGTATTCCAGGATTTCCAGGTTCTCCAGGGTAAAATTTCATTTTCCATGTGTTTTCCAGGATTTCCAGGTTTTCCAGGGAGCGCGGACACCCTATAAACACATTCAGATTTGGCAGGTCTTCAAATGTCGGCAAACACAAGCATTTTGTATAATTTAATCCACATTCTCGTAAACATTGCCGATCAGAGGCATGACAATAATAACACATGCACATTATAGGAAATGACCTGAAGACTTATGTCAAAATTATGGCTCTAGACTTAGTATTTTTAGCGTAATAAGCCAAAACATAGACAATTTCATTTTGACCAAAAACTGCAATCTGCGTCCCATTGATTAACATGTATTTGATCGTATCTGACAAGAAGAGCTAACTAGAACTCGGTGGACGCGCAAATTCGTAATAGGAATAGGGTGTACATCACTCTATGGAAGATGTCGGCCTGGTTCCTTGCAGAAACTCGTTCCGGCTGCCAGACTATAACGGTCCGTCGATGTTCCACTTCATGCCTAGATAGACGATGTTTGGGTTGCTAGTTGCAACCAGATAATTTCAGCGATATAATTATTAAGGAATGTAATGACTGAAACAAATTATGCAGCTTTAAAATCAGGATGTCCGTGCAAATTTGAATTAAAATTTCCAGCTGTTTTCCAGGGAAATTTACCAAAATTCAGGGGTCAAATTTGAACGAAAATTTCCAAGCTTTCTGCAAGGAAATTTTACTCAATTTCACTTGTCAAATTTAATGGAAAAATCCCGGGGAAAACGTATCCTAAGTTCTATGCCTAAGGAGTTTGCATACCATGAAATTACTATTATTGACGAAAAAAGATTGAAAGGTGGCGTGCAATTCGTTGAATTTTTTGAGGCGCAGGCTAATCCAAAAAATACCAATATAGTACATACAAAGTATGTATCAGGCTACATTATATTTCTAGAAAAAAATGAAAATATAATCAATCGATCGCTACATATTTAGAGCGTACGGATTGGGGAGAAAAAATAAAGTAAGAGTATGACAACCAATAGCGAAAAATATATGACGCAACAATGAAATGTAACAACTAGCAGAATATTTGTAAAGTCAACTCTATAAAGAAATGCAACAAGGTGAACATCAGAGCGTTGTCATTCAGATCAGGTCATTTGAATTCTAGAAATAGTCTCATCAAATTCGGCAACTTCTTGTTCTTGTTCTGTTTGTCCAAAGCAGACTATCTCATTGCATTCGATCTTGCAATGAGTGACAGGTTCCCCTCCTCTTCTGCTTGAAAGTTTTAATTGGTCTCAAAATTTCAAGATGTATTCCAGAGAGCGCGGACACCCTGAAATGTATCCACTGAGTCAAGATTGTACAATTATAATTTATTATGGCGGAATTTAGGCCCACTGGAAAAAATGACTGCTACATCTGGCGAATTTTACGCATGAATCCAGTTAACTTTATAATTTTTGATAGTATTTCCAATCCAACATCATGGTCTAACATAAATTTTATTTCCTGAACTCAATAACTGACTGATCATAATAAGATTTTTTCATCCGAAGAATTCAATCTATTTCAAAACTTACATGCAAGCCTAAATATATAGCTTTTCTATTTAAATGGGTCACACACAACAGATGATGGTAGAAGCCTAGTGAGCATGTATTTGACAAACACATTGGCTTCAAAAGGAGCATTTATGAAATTGCTTGCGTGTCACTTGCAGACAAATTCTGCACTTCATGCTGGCACTTCTCTTGAGTAGGCCTATTGAAATGCTGTGCGGGCAACAATTTCTGATATTTTATGTTTTTCATTAGTGCCTTGGCTATCGTCTAAATTCGACTACTCTGCTGTAGCTGCGCTCTGCACTTAGCACATTTCTAGCAAATAACTCCTGGACCGATTTCTATCAAAATTGATTTGAGACATTTGAATGCATATAAATATTCGTGGTGTGGCTATTGGCATATTTTTAATCATGTAGGCCTACAGACAAAAAAATGCAAAATCGTGCTTTTTGCATATTTCGCCAAAACTTCTCGAAGGATTTTGGAAAAATTTCACAAGTTTAGCGAGCTAGCCATAATCAATCAGCATGCAAAGCTTCAAGTCCAGTAAATGTGATTCATCAGCAATATTACTGTACCGACAAGTTGCATCAAATATATCCAACCAGGCTAACGCTGCCTCACAGTCATTGAGATCAAATTTGGGTAGATTTGGCGACGCCATTTTATAATTCCGAGTCAGGCAAGAGAATACAATCGCATGTTAGGTATCTAAGATTTATTTTGACATTTCCAACATCAGACCATAGAAATTGACAACAATAAAACCTCTAGAATGGAAATTAAGCTTCATGCAATGCACAATAACGGCACATAAATCGCACGCATTTCACTTAGATGCACCTGCCAACGTCTGCATGATTGGGTTAGAATCAGTCACATGAGTAAATCGAAGCTCTTAATTGGTTCTACATGCCCCAACTTAGTTCCCCCGGATGTGCCGCGACCTTGAGTCAATTTCCATTCTAGCCAACTTCAGATAAACAGTTTATTTCTATGCATCAGACCTCAACAGTGAACACATTGAACAGCTCTCAGCAATAGCACATGACATTGCTTGTGAGACAATATCAATGACATAGATATGCAACAAAGATAGATAGACAACAACAACAAACATAGATATGTCGACACATTGTCCTCAGGGTTGTCACTCCATAATTTGCGAAAATTTGCGCAGGCTGCTAAAATTTGCGCAGCTTTTGATTTCAGGGATAAAATTCGAAATTCTTGTGCCTAGACCCCCTGTGTCACCATCTTTGTGTTTGTGATTTATTTAATTGCTTCAAGTTATTATCTTATTGCATTTCTAAAATATCAATGTAGACCAAGGTTTGAGCTATATTGGTAACACCATGTATATGCATAAGCTGAACAAAACTTGGCATGATTCAAATTTCTATTAAAACTGTATAACCGTAGGCTACTATGCAAATTAATGTGGTTCCACGTACGTATGACCACATTATAATCAATCGCCCTTATAGAAAAGAGACTATACACGAAAATATATTTCTATGGCGATGTGTGGAAAAATATGAATCACTCCCGCTGTGTGAAGGACCTCGGAGTTCTCATGCCGAAAGACCTGAAATTCTCTCGGCACATTCTGACTTGTGTTCAGAGAGCTAACCGAATTGTGTCTACCATCCTCAGGTCATTGTCTCTCGGGACGCCGAATTGCTTGTCCATCTTTCCAATACATTGATTTGCCCCCAACTCGAATATGCTATCCAAGTCTGGAGTTAAGACATTCTAGCTATCAAACGTGTACAACGACGACTCACGATGACTGGAACCGCCTCCCCGATAGCATTGTTAATAGTGATACTGTGAAACAATTTAAGCGACAGCTTATCATGATTTACTGTAACTCCTGATGTATTTTCCTTTGCTGCCTAGGTGCTCATTGCACTTATAGGTGCCAAATATGATTTAATGTATTGATATAGTATTCCGATTTTGTCTCCCCTGTAATACTAAATAAATAAATAAAGAAAAACTTAACTATTTCTCGACTTTTCGGGTCAATACCCGTCTTCAAAGAAACGTCCAGAAGTTATTTATTATTTTTCTTTCTTTAATTAATAATTGTGGGCATATACAGAGAGACAAAATATGAAGATCAACATCTTCCATGCAGACTATATTTCTTTTAAAAGTTTTATCAGGTATGCCTACGACCTTATAAATTAACCGTTATTGCTCTTTAAGTAATGACGTTTCATTGAACGTTGTTGAAAGTTCTAAACTTATCAATTGGATGATAATTACGAGTAGATACAGCTTAAATAGGGAAATATCAAAAAATTACATACCAGACGACAAGCGAGTAGAGCGACTATGAGATTGAAAATGAATATAAACTCGTACGGTATATCAGTAACAATATTAAATTTGGTTGATTCTACGAAAAGTTATAAATTTCAAATTAAGGAAAATAGATTTGACAGTAGGCTATAGTATAACAGTGATTGAATACAACTTGAATGAAACAGCAGAATTAAATGTTTCCAAGGGATGCCCTTACTAATTTACATATCTTAAGACGTAATTTTTTTAGATTTGTATCTGATTTGTCATTGGTATAATGTGTCTGCAGCTAAAGCGAAATAATTAAGTTGATGTACATTAAGTTAGATTTTCTCGTCTTCCTATCTGAATGATCATTATAAGGGATGTTTACAAAAGTTTACTTCTGTTTAAGTATCGGGAAAGACGCAATAATAATCCATAAAAAGTAAAAGAAAAGCATGCTTAGAAAAAATATATTCGATGAATTCGTCCCATTCACATCCATATAATTAGCATGAAAAGGAAAATTTATTTTCAACGGTAGCAACTTCATGGATACCATGTCGATATTAATTATTAATTTAACATTTTTACAACAAAATTATCAAATTTGCGCTGAAAATTGGAATTTCCTAAAAATTTGCGCATTTGCGCAGAATTTGAAAATTTGCGCAGCTGCGCAAAATTTGCGCAGGAGTGTGAGCCCTGATTGTCCTCAGAGAAAGTCGGACACACCATGCTTTTTCCATAAAAGTCCAACAAACGCAGCAGCAAGCTCGAGTTATGAAAAACGAAACGCAGACCAATAATGCCTTTCGTGCGCGTTGCCCATTTCCATTCTGCCCGCATTCAATAAAAACAACTGCAATATTGCAATCAAATATCAACTTCCAAGCTAATATGGGCATGAAGGATTGTCCGAATGGATGGTTGCTCTATTGGAATTCATATTGGAGAGACTTAAGGAGACTGCACTGTCTCCGCTCTCCATTTTTCTCAAACAATGTGTGCATGAATATAAACTGAAGATTGCAGAAAATTACAATTCATGTGAAATATCTATGTTAAGTCTGCAAATATCTGCGCATGGTCTTCCATCGTTCCTTATGATCACCGGCTCTCTAAATCTGTTAAATTATGACTTATAGCATGACGACAGATTATCAAACTGATGTGTCTAGAGACCACAATGCACAGACAATTAGCACAACATGAACCATCATGTCATCTGTGGTGCCATGTGCGGCGCTGTATCTATCACAGAATTAAGAGTGACAACTGTAGATTTCCATGGTGGCAACCTTGTTGCTATGGAAGACGGATCTCCTAAAATGCTGAGTCCGACAACAAGGATGAGTTGCAAGGCTACAAGCAGATGATATCTGTTGTGTGCATGAAATGGATTGTTGTTGTTCATGCTCGTACAACTGATGTCGATCATCTATCAAGTGTAGTGCCGAAAAACAACTGAAATAAAATGCCAATACTCCGAGTTCATGAAGCTTTGCATTTATATAATGTATCACATAATGTATACATGTCTTAACAATTATTTTGTCTGTGTAGTTGAGTCTTGGCTCGATTCTACAATAATAAGTTATTCGGTAAAAGTACTGAAAAGCCGGATTATATTATAAATATATACAATTATATATATATATATATATAATATCTATAGGGACCCTCACGCCGACAATTCGAAATGAAACAAAAAGACAGTTTCTGTGGAAGACCGGTTTCGCTTATTGAAAATAGCTTTATCAATTCCACACTGGACAAGATGAAAGTCAAAAGTGAACGTGACACAAAGTTGTAAAGTCAGACATCAGTTCTCAACAAAGTGCGCAAATTTGATTGGTTTGTAAAAACACCAGTGACCTGCACATTAGACAATTCTTTCTGACAATAGCGCAGGACACGCTTGCTGCAATTGCTATGTGGCACAATGAAACGCAACTTATTACATTTATTCATTTCTTGATTCAAGCCGTTTGGGGTAAGAGCACACATCCGTTTAATCCAAATGTTCTCTTTCAGTAACCTTTTTTCAGGGTTCGGACAATGTTCAACACCAAAGTAAGAAAAATGAGATAGATTACAAAGAGAATTAAAATGTTTTGCAACAGATGTATCATGACATGCCTTGATATTCGCTATGTGTTCAGAAATACGTTTACGCAAACATCTAGAGGTTTGCCCAACATAGGTTACTTTACAATTTTTACAAATTATCACATAGATGATGTTAAAATCTGTACATTGGATCTTATGCACAATGGGAAAAGGAGTGTTAAAAATATTTACAACATAATTACATGAGAGACTGTATGTACATATACTACAATTACACGGCAAAAAGCCTGTGTTCCATGACGTAGGAGTCTGCTTCGTAAGAGAAAAAATGGTACGAACAGCAGATCGTATAGCACTCCTACTATAACCTTGATCGCGCCAAACTTTTTGTACAGTTTTCTTGGTATCTTGAAAATCCTGGTAAGTGGAGCTATGAGAAGCCCATCTATACACGTGACCGTAAACAATACTTTTAAAAACGTGATTCGGATGATAGGAATTGCTACTCAGCAAGCAATGCCTATCCAAACTTTTAAAACCAATGCGAGACAGCAGAAAATTATGACATTTATATAACTCTAAATCTAAAAAACGAAGCTTTTCAAAATCATGATGTAAAGTTACCTTAATACACGGATGAAAGCAATTTACAGATTCATAAAAATTACGAAGATCACTTTGAGAAAAATCCCAAGTTCCAAAAATATCATCAATATATCTTTTCCATACCACGGGCTGTTTGTTTAACATAAAAATGTGCTGTTCCCATTCCATCAAAAAAATGTTGGCGAACGATGCACCAAACGCACACCCCATGGCTACACCATGTATTTGTTGAAAAAGATCACCATTGAAAACAAAAGTGTTGTTTTTCAGAATAAGGCGCAGAAGTGTTAAAAGACTCAAATCCGGACGCTTTGGGTCTGGAAACTTTAAAAATGCTCGAGCAACAGCTTCAATGCCCTCTTCAACGGGTATGTTAGTGTAAAGAGATGTTATGTCCATGCTAAACAAAATAGTGTCCTTATTAACATTGACATCATTGAGGATGGAAATAAGATGCATGGAATCTCTAATATAACTATCAGAAGCTTTGACAATGGGTGCCAGAAAAAATTCAACAAACGAGGCACATGCTCGGGTTATACTTTTGCAGTCAGAAATTATCGGTCGGCCGGGAGGCATCTCATCAAAAAACCAAGTTTCTTTGTGAGCCTTGGGCAACATGTAAAAAGTACGTGAATTACAATCAATACTTGTTTCAAGTACCTAATATGTAGTTTGAAATTTGTTTCCTACTTAAATGTATTATGTCCTAATTATTTCACTCCCTGATGATGGATAGTGTAAATATCCGAAGCGCCGGTATAAATATTTTTGCTGTGAAATGGTTTTCTAAAGTTGCTTTTAAGTTTTCTAGTTCCGACGTGAAATCAATTTATCGATCATTTGAAAAATATTACCTTAAGTTATCTAAAATTGATTGCGATTTGCTTTTCTGCAATACATATCTCAAAAATAATTTGCTGCCTAAATTTACAAATATATATATATATATATATATATTAGTGAAAATTGGCAGCAAATTATTATAAATTATTATCTAAACATGAATCACAAAAACTAATGTCGCAATCTATTTTTGATAATTTTAAATAAGATTTTTTTCTGCGTCACGATAAAGTAATTTGGTCTCTTGATTGCAAAACTTAAATACTATTTTTTTTGAGTACCATTTAATTAAAATTCCGGCGCTTCGGAAGTCGACAGCTTCCATCTTCAGGGAATGAAAATTACACTGCTGGTACAAATTCAAATAACAAAGTACAAATATCGAACGGAGCGATTAAACAGCATCTCCTCAGTCATCATCAAGTAAACAAAGGCTACAAGAGCATCCTTCAGAATATGAAGATCATAACCCGGTTTCAAAAGCAAAAGGATTTCGAGATTGCAGAGGCAATAATAATTCAGAACGAACAGCCACCTCTGAATAAACAAGACCAGGGTTTGACCCGAAGGCTGATATTACTTTGATTTCCTTCCTTCAGCATTTATTCTTTACAGTATATTTCCCTTCATTTGTATATATTTTAAGCTATGTAAATATCTAAGTTTCTGATACTTCTCTGTTTATCCATAGGTATATGCAAGACTTTAGGTTGTTATTTGAATTTGTACCAGCAGTGTAATTTTCATTCCCTGAAGATGGAAGCTGTCGACTTCCGAAGCGCCGGAGTTTTAATTAAATGGTACTCAAAAATCGTATTTAAGTTTTGCAATCAAGAGACCAAATTACTTTATCGTGACGTAGAAAAATCTTATTTAAAAAAATGTATATATATATATATATATATATATATATATATATATACAATTATATTTATTCCCTGCGCACGCTGTCTCTTTGAGTGTAAACGACAGAATGAAAGCTGCAATGATCACGACGGACGGATTACGCTAACTAACACAAATCAAAATGGCATGATCAGTCTGTCTGACGCAAACAGGAATACAAGTCACAATAAATAAAGGTACAGCAAACTCTCTACTGAAAGCACAGGTCAAAAGTAATGATAAAATAAAGTAAAAAGGAAAACAGCCAAGCTCCAACTGGCTACGGCATTGCTTCAGCACCTTGATCATGATCACGTTGTGATCATTGCAGCTTTCATTCTGTCGACTACCCTCAAAGAGACAGAGTGTGCAGGGAATAAAAATATTTGCATGAGCTTTCGGCTATTCAGTACATTATGGAGGTGGGCCTACACCAAAGGATTATTCGGTAAATATTTCAGATTATATTCTCCATCGTGCTGATAGAAGTTCTGGTAAGAAGGGTGGTGTCCTGTGTACATTGATCAAATCGAAATTTCATGTCATTCGTATCTTTACTCAATCCCCTCAACCAGAAGTTGAATTGTCAGTCCTACGGGTAACAAACAGACAATTTATGTGCATCTTGATATTGATATATTTTCCTGCTGGTGCTTCATTGAGTATTAATACTTGACAGTCATTGATCAATTGCGTTATCGATGTGATAGATGACTTTCTGGTACAATATCCCGGTCATTCAGTCTGCATATTGGGAAAGATTTTCAAATTTCATTTGGCTTTCAAAATGTGGTGGGTAAAGATACTCGATCCGGCCCATTTTTGGACATGGTACTGATTCCTGACTTGCATGCCTCTCATTATTCCCGACCTGGTCTGTTTCCACCTTTCGGTTCTAGTGATCACAGCGTTATCCTTTTGAGGCCTCACAAGGAATTTGTATATGGTTCTCGTTCTGTTGAAGTATGTGATCTCAGAGATTCAAATATACATTTCACCATGTCATATCTTTGCAATATGAGCTGGGACAATATTTTTGAAGGTTCTAGATCTAAATGAGGCGTGTGATTTATTTTATAACATACTGACTGATGCCCTTTCTTGTGTTCCAAAACATATTGTAAATTTTTCATGCTTTGACAAGTCGTGGATGACGAAAACTATCATAACGTTATAAAGCGTATAGAGCCAAATATTGGCCTGTGTTTTATCACTAAAAAGAAAAAGTTAAAAGTTACATTTACAAAGCAAAATCAGCATGGAGAAAATGTTTTTTTGACTCGAGGTTCTATATGGGACATCTACAAAATCGTTGACAGAAATGGTGTCGAAGACAAAGGCTGGTTATCTAAGATGCATTCGCAACTTTCTAATTCTACAGTTCTTGAGTAAATGAATCAAAGCCTTACCGAACATTTCCTGGATGAACGTATCGTTGATCTACGGATTACAGACTTTACTTGCCCTAAAAATGTAACCTATCTTCCTTATCTTGTTAGAAGGTATCTAAATGAAATGAAGCAGAAGTCATCTTCAGCTCAGATGCCATGCTTCTAATGATGCGGTCAAAGTTCTCTGTGTTGGCGCTGCCCATTTCCCTAATTTTCTTAAATGCCTTGTTGAAGCGAATATTCTGGTGGTATGGAAGAAAGCAGATATCTTACCCCTGCCCAAAACGAATCCCCCGAAATGTTATAATATCTGCCCTACATCCTTGTTGTCCATTCCTGCACGAATTTTCGAAAGGTAGTTAATGCGTGGTTTGAGTGATCAATTCATTTCAAGATTTGACTCCAGACAATATGGCTACAGACCTAAAAGCTCAACTATTGTGCTCTTATTCATGTTGAAAATTTCATCACCTCTTCTCTTCAAAAAAGTGACATTATCGCATGCGATATTCTATCCATAGACTTGACGAAGGGTTTTGATAGAGTATCCCCACCGTACACAACTGAACAAAATGGTGAAATGTGATTTTGACAAGTTCACTGCAAAATTCATGAGCATTCAGGTCAGAAGTACAATCCCTGAAGGATCATCCATTGGGCCTCTGGCTTTTTCCTATTTGACTTAAAGCAATACCGCTATACTGTACTATCGACCTCAGAAAGCGGTGGACGCCGAAGGCCCGTCACGGTTTTACTGAAGGAAACTTTATATCACTTCGAGACCAAAATTTTCTTTCCCGGGAGTTGGACATCATGAATTGCTTATTACAAACGACTTAAAGCTAGACAATCATCCTGACATTCTTATATGCAAATATGCCGATGACATCATGATAGTTGGATGAATAAAATCTGATGTCAATGATAGTCCAATGTCAGCAGCATTATGTGATGTACTGCTGTGGATGGATGACAATAAAATGAAAGCCAGTTGGCACAAGTGTCAACAGATGCTCATTTCTCATCGTGATTTGAATCATTTACCAAATTAAATAATGCCAAATATTCAAATTGTTGAGCAATTGCGTTTCCCTGGTGTTACATGGGACGCGAAACTTGATTGGTATCGCCATGTTAATGTTGTTTCCAAGAAAGCGTCCTCAAGAATTTTTGTCTTAAGAAACCTGAAACCTTTTCTTTCGGCTATGGATCTAGTTCATATTTATAATAATTTATACGATCAATCCTTGAGTACGCGGCACCGCTTTTTGTGAGTTTGAGAAAGTAAAATGAAGCCTCACTGGAGAACATACAGTGCAGATCCCATAACGCTACATGTGGCTCATCAGAATGTGATTGTGGTAATTTTCTCCCTCTAAATTATCGTTGTTTGATTTTTGGTGTTAAATTGTTTACTTCTTATGTCGATGATTTCTCCAATTTTCTAGAAAATTTCGCATGCCAGTGAGCAAAAATGGCTACATGCGAAAAAAATAGCTACATTGTGACAGTGATTCGCTTGTTAAATGATGGCTTTTCATAGTTTGTAAAATAATGCGTGTTTTTGCTATACTTTTGTCAGCACATTTCAGTTATATTTTATCATGACTGTCTTAATATTTGCTATTGTCAAGTTGATTTTTATGCATTTTTGAAGCCTTAGCCTCACGGTTCCCACCATTGAGGCATATTTTTCAAATATAGGCTAATTATCGTTATCACGACCAATGCTTCTCCATTAGCAGCTAGGCAAACAACTACACAGAAAAATATTTTTTTACCTTCATCAGATGATGCAGTTCAATTTTTCCATCATCATCCTCGTCCAATACTTCGAAAATCTTCTGCCATCGAGTTTCATCTGGAAGACGCTGAACTCGGCGAATGGAGAGCATCAGGTCATTGATGGAAACAACTTTTTCTTTCTTTGATGCAATATCTTCCTTTAATTCACGCTTGGCATCTTCTCCTCGTGTGTGTCTCATGCGAACCTCTCCAACTTCAATCTCTTCCAACAGCGTTTCCTTTTCTTTGTGCATATCGTTAACAATTGAAGTCATGTCCGTGATCATTTTGTTTACCTTAAATGAAAAAGAATGCATTTTCAAATAAAAATAGATGGGAAATACCGCAAGAATAATAATGATCATAAAAATGTCAACGTTGAATAGAGAATTTTGTTGAACTTAAACTTGTTGAAATATCCCATAATTGAATCCAATTCTTCTAATTAGCGTCTCGAAATTCATTGACTTTAACTTAACTAAGACATTATACCAACATGGCATCTGCAGGCAGACGATTCATCATTTTTCATGGGGCTACAGTTTGCTTCAACCAAATTAAATCTTCGGTAAGACCTGTTGAGAACAATCTTAAGCATTCGATTATCAAGTAATATATTCCATATAATTCTGACGAGCTTATCTACCAATCTGCTTCTAGGCTGTCAATGAGCTCTAACTCATAGCAGAAAGTACGTGTAGATTCTTTGGGTTTCAAAAATACATTTTTTCTTAGTAACAAAACCAGTACCAATTTATGTCATTAATGAAAAGAGGTGTTCGTTGGAATCTAAGTAGCATGTTTGATCAATGATTGTTTTTAAGAAATAAGCCTTGCTATTGTTTTAATTACCGGCCTTGTCAAAAGTATAAGTGGTTTTCACATGTTGACATAGCAATCATAACATTTTCAAAGTCAAAAAGATAGATACGTATGCGAATCATGAAAAACATTTAGGAAAGAACATAGTAAAAGAAGATCATCATTCTGTCAAGCGCACGACTCTCTTCGCGTGAATTGATGGTTGCTTTTAATTCTCTTGAACACTATAGTAACACTATCTAGAAAGAGGGGATTGATGGGGTCCTTGCGATGTCCGATTACCTTTATTTCTGTATTCCAGTTGCTACTTTGCTCCAAATGACAATTTGTCAAATGTTTATGCATTGACGATTCTCGTTGTGTTCAGTGCTCCTTAAATGAACGCAATCGAGTTTCTGAAGGATGCTCTACAAACATACAAGAAAAGAGCATCACTGGGATTTCAAAGAAATTGGAGATAATGAAAATTCTTAGTTTTCTTTTTCTTCTTTCGCTTGTGTTACATTTGCTTTGTACCGGAAAATTGGGAGCCTACGTTTTTCATCAAAATTTCTTTAAGCTATTTTCAAAAAAATGTTAATTCTTAAAAAAATATAATGTAAAAACTTGGTCCCTATGATAAAATGCTCATAAAACCAAAGTGTATTCAAGCATTACGCAGTTTATCACTGACTTCAGGAGTTTGACGACCAAAAGTAAAATAACGAACTGATATCTCGTTGACTTTCTCACACTGTAATTGCACAACTACATGTATTTCGTAATCTAATAGAAGTTTCAAATTACGCACCTGACCAACTAAACGCTTGGCAGATTTGCTTTCAACAACATCAGAGTTCCGCACGACGGCCATTGCTTCCATCCTGCGAACATCTGTCTCATAACCGGCGACATCTTCTTGTAGATCTTCTAGTTCTTCTTCATCGAGAGCGGTACCGGTAGTATCAATATCGGCAGCGATCGCAGATTCCAATTGTTGTAAATCTGAGACTGACAGTTCTTCCTTGTCAAAGTCCACAGTCGTGGATTGAACTTCTAACTCTTCAGTTGCCAAGTCGTCAACAACTGGAGCCTTATCGACAAGTTCTGAAAAAACGACAATGTAATGCAATGTATATCGGCGATATTCAAATGAAATATTCCAAATGTTTGCCGAGATTCGTTCAAAATAAAATTCAAAAAATCCTGTCGGAAATTCAACAGAAAAGTGGCAATTTCCAGATATTAATAATTCAACAACATCTTGACTAGGGGTGATCATCTCAATCGCAATCGCATCGATACGATTAAGCTCTTCATAAAACGATTAATACCTTTAAAATGCTCAAAATTCCCATAAATGTCTTTAATAGTCCATGCTGATCTACTTGACAATTTATTGACCTGATGAAACTCAACTTATTGAATCGTCTTACTAATTAACGCTAATGCGTCTTACTAATTATGTTTTGCTACCGGAGACAGTGCGATAATGCTTCTAATTTTGGAAAATGTTCTTCAATAACTGCGGGCAAAACACAGCTTCAAGAATGATGCATTTTGAACAACATAATTAATTTACATAATCTGCTTGACGGCCATGGGATTCAGCTTAGTTGGAAAGGTTGCCGATTTTAATGCGTGTAGTCTGGTATTTAAGTATGTGAAAGAGGAATCGAAAGTCTTTTGAAGATCTATTTATTTATTTTTTTAGAAGATTTATTTGACATCCAGATGCCAATGTGTTAGATGGAAAGACTCCCATAGCGATTTCCTGCCTGTTACTAGCGGTTTACCGCAAGGATCCTCCATTGGCCCTTCTATGTTCGTATATTTCACTTCGGATCTGTTGATTAAAAATAATTCCGAATTATTACTTACTAGTTATGCGGATGCCACAGCAATTGTCGGTGTCGTCAAGAAAGGATGTTCACATAGCCCTGTATCATCGGCGTTAGCTGAGATTAGCAATTGGATCATGAATAATCAGATGCAGATTAAAATGGAGAAATGCTCTCAAATGTTTATTCGTCCTTCCAAGAAACTCAACTTAGATAACATTTGCCTGCCTGATGTGCCATTACAGACACAAATTAAGTTTCTCGGAGTGACCTTTGAAGAAAACTTCAAGTGGAATATTCATACTCGCGATCTCACAAAGCGTGCTTCATCGAGGTTGTCCGTGCTTGGACAATTGAAATCAATTATTGACGATGATGATTTAGTAACAATTAGTAGTAAGAAAACGGCGAACACTCGACCGGCGCGCCCCCCTCCCCCTCCCCTCTGGAACGGCAGAGTGTCGTGGTCGGCCGCCGTGGTGGTTCGGGTCTGAGTGTCGTGGTGGACTTGGGCGACCGCCAGGATTAGTCTTGAGGCTATAGTGTGTGATGTTTTTCGTGCTGAATGTTGGGTTGTAAAATGGGCTGTTTCGAGTGGAAGGAGTGGTCGGATGAGAAAACGGAGGCCAGATTCGGATTCAGCGTGAAATTCTGCATCGGTATGGTGAGTTTCAAGGCAATCGGCGAGAAAAAATTTTCAACATTTTTCGAAAAAACGACAGAGTTAGAATTTGGGACGTTTTGGGCTCTAGCTTCAAAACGAAGCATCGGATTGGAAAACGGATTTCAGATTTGGAATCAGCGTGAAATTCTCTATCTGTATGGTGAGTTTCAAGTCAATCGGCGAGAAAAAGTTTCGCTGACGTCCCCCCCCTCTGGACAGCTCGTTTGAAAGCTAAGAGTGAGACAAATTCACTGAAAGAATCGGCTTGTTCCTATCTGTCTTCGTTTAGATGTGAGACGCCATTTAAGATTTTGGGAGATTGTCGAAAAACGACAGAGTTAGAATTTGGGACGTTTTGGGCTGTAGCTTCAAAACGAAGCATCGGATGAGAAAACGGACGCCAGATTCAGATTCAGCGTGAAATTCTCTATCTGTATGGTGAGTTTCAAGTCAATCGGCGAGAAAAAGTTCCGCTGACGTCCCCCCCCTCTGGACAGCTCGCTTCGATTTTGGCTTCCAGTGGACGGATTTTGTCGTGCCATAGCTCGTTTGAAAGCTAAGAGTGAGACAAATTCACTGAAAGAATCGGCTTGTTCCTATCTGTCTTCGTTTAGATGTGAGACGCCATTTAAGATTTTGGGAGATTGTCGAAAAACGACAGAGTTAGAATTTGGGACGTTTTGGGCTGTAGCTTCAAAACGAAGCATCGGATGAGAAAACGGATTTCAGATTTGCATTCAGCGTGAAATTCTCTATCTGTATGGTGAGTTTCAAGTCAATCGGAGAGTTTTAAAGTCAATCGGAGAGAAAAATTTTCAACATTTTTCGGAAAAACGTTAGAATTTTTGCGATGGCTGCCTACTGTAGAGCCAAAACGAAGCATCGGATGGGAAAACGGAGGCCAGATTCGGATTCAGCGTCAAATTCTACATGGAAATGGTGCATTTCCAGCTCAATCGGAGCGCTAGAACCGGAGATAGACGGATTTTTAGTGTTTGGATGATGGGTATTACGTCATCAGCTGATCGCCACACACTATATAAGCTGGGAACCGACGGAGACTTTTCATTAAGACGAGAGATTGTCAACAGTAAGTCGTCTCTCTGAGCTCCGATGATAGCTTCGGACATTCCAAATTCCGAGTTTCTGTAAGAAACCGACTTAGAAAATTTCATTGCTGATATCAACTAAGGCGTCAGACTTAGAGGTTCGCCAGGAGATGGCCTTCGTCTCCTGGCCATAAAAGACTCCAAAACTTTAAAGGCTTGTAACTTTGCTTCTACAAGTCCGTTTGACTTGATTCAAAAAAGGTTCGGTCGCTATTGACCTGCCCTAAGTGATGGACTACTTATAAATTTCATAAGTAGTGCTAAAAAGTTGAAAAATTTAAATTCACTAGTTTTGGAGGTTTTCTGGGGTTTTCGACCCTGCTGAAGTCAATGAAAGCATTTATAATGATGTCTGAGCCAGTCTTCTCATGCTATAAGCGGCTTTTCACTGAAAGCGAGCAAGACACGGAGAGTTTTGCTGTAATATTCCACTGACAGGGTGTTCCTTCGGGACGGCGGACGATGCCGTAGTGATAAGTGTGGCAAGGGAATGTGTCATATTTGAGACCGTAACCGCTGGGACAACTCATGTCTCATGTTGGGCATTTGACACAGCTCTCAACGTAGCACTTTGAACGCCAATCGGTTGAGTCTTAGCTATCTTGTCATGGGTGGCCTCTAAACATCTCCATTGCAAAACGCTGGTGAATCAAGCACTCTACGGCTTGCTATCAAGCTGATCAAAGCAATAACTTGGGATGTTTCCTCAAGGTTTTCAAGTATGCTAAGTTCAAATGTGCTATCAGATTTCAAATTTAACTAAGTCTAAGGCAGCTTTGAGGGGTTAGATCCCAGCTACTGATCACTACCTTTGACTCGGCGTTGCTGTTACCACTTCGGGGCAGTGACAATGATGTCTTCAGCTGTAAATAGCGGGTATCGGGGAAGATCTCTCACTTCCCTAGTGATCAGTACAAGGCCTTCGGGCTGTCGACGGGATCGAGTGCCACTCACTACACTCAAATCTATCATTCCTCACTAAGTGTAAATTACTGACTATACATTTGTCCTGCTATCAGGTTGTTTTGACTTGCTATCTAGTTGAATAGTCTCTTGCTATCAAGAGATTCACTTCTGCTCATAAAGCACATCATCGCTGTAATACCTCCTTTGCTCGAGCGTTCCTTCGGGACGGCGGGTACTGCCGTAGAGGGATTGTGTTGCACGGATTGTTCGTCGTTTGTTAGACCGAAACCTCTGAGCCGTTGCTCATGTTGGGCATTCGACTTCATATTCAACGTGACGCTTTCTCTCGCCAGGTCAGAGTACTTCAGCCATTCGACAAAGGTTAGTCTTTATGATATGGAGTAGAGTGAAATGTAATTCATTAGATGCCCCTTCAATGATTGCTCCCATGATAAACGTTGATGAGACAAATGAAATGATTCTCATCTTCCTTTTTCAGTGATTGAAATCTACTAACACACTACCGTATAATCGTCCACTATGGGACAAGACATGATAGAGCCTCCACGCGGTTTGCCCTGGGCAGTCTTTAGACTGGCGAATACTATCATTAAGTTGAATCTGCTATCAGTCAACTTGAACGTTGCATCGCGTTAGAGGGGTATATAAACCACTGCCTCTCATTTCATTTCATTTCAATCATGCAGACGCCGAACAGTCAAGTCAGCTCTCCTCGCGGACCGCAGTTAAGGCCGCGAAATTTATTTGAGGAGTTTGCTAGAATAGAGGAGCAAGACAGAGTTTTTAATAATCTTGCTCGGATTGACAATCCGATGACAGCAACTGCTGTCAATCCAACGGAATGGCGCTACATTCCACTTTTTAGCCATGTACCAGTTAGTGTGGAAGTCGACACTGCTACCAAGGAGAGAGTCAAAGACTCTCTCAGCAGAATCGGTAGGCTGTAAGATGACGTTACTCCCGAGAACGAACCATCGGCTCTCTTAAGGGCCACCATGGGGCAAGACATGATAGAACCTCCACGCGGTTTGCCCTGGGCAGTCTTCGGACTGGCGAATACTATCATTAAGTTGAATCTGCTATCAGTCAACTTGAACGTTGCAAATGAAGTTCGGTGTAATACTTCCTTTCGACGGGCGTTCCTGTAAAGGGCGGCGGTGAAACCCGTAGCTATGTATACCGCAAGGGACATTCGGCAATGGTCAATCTTGTTAAACCTCTCTGCGTCATGTTTGCAAGTGATTGCCTCTGTCTCAACGTAGTATGCATTCGCGCCAGGGCGACATTTAGCCAACTGTCGAAGGTTGCCTAAAACTTTCCATTGTATACGTTATGAGAACCATGAGTTCTACCTGTCTCTATCAATGAGACGAATTGATGAATGGAATGAAATGGGAGGACACTCACGCGCCACACGCAATATAACACACTTCTCTCTTCCGTAGTCTAACAAGCTCTTTACACATGGATCGCAGTCGATTGCTATCCCTGTATCAGAAGTGTAAGCTATCTCAATTTTATCTAACACTATTTCATCTACCATTATCATCCATATGAAATGTTATAAGAATTGCAAGTTAAACTAAGTGTGCTACTATTTCCAAATGAAAAAGTATACATGGTTAAATCATCCACTGAAGCCCCATTCAAGTAAGTCAGTATGAAAGCAAAGATAATATGAAATAAAAATTTATTATGGCATGTATTTCAAAAGGTCTTCATCGTCAATATCATCCCAGAGTCTGGCTTCACATAGATCACAAAAACAGTTCACTTGCTTCAATCGTTCTTCTACCGCGAGCCTCACTTTGTCGATGTACTCCCACTCCGCTATAGTTCGTGGCTGGAAGTGAGGGGTGTACCATTCCCATAATTGGTGGAGGAATTTGGTGCTGGCGATCTCCATCACTATTCGCGAGTGTCGTTAGAAAGTGTATCATGGTTTGTAAAAGTTTTACTGCAACACAGGTTGATGTATAGTTAGAAAAGTTTGATCATCAACGTTGTATTCGTAAGTCTAGTCAGAAACTTTATCATGTTGTACAAAAGTTTTATTGCAACACAGGTTGATGTATAGTTAGAAAGTTTGATCATTAACGTTTTATTTGTAAGTCTAGTCAGAAAGTGCATCATGGTTTGCAAAGTTAGTGTAGTCAAATAATTTTACTGTGACACCCGTTTGAGAAAGTAAAGTCTGATCATCGAAGTTGTATTCGTGAGTGTCGTTAGAAAGTGTATCATTGTTTGTAAAAGTTTTACTGCAACACAGGTTGATGTATAGTTAGAAAAGTTTGATCATGACGTTTTATGAAACACACATGTCATGAAATGTAAGCGTTAGTGTAGTCAAATAATTTACCGCGACGCACGTTTGTGAAAATAAAGTTTGATCATTGACGTTATATGACTGACCGAACTCATCACAGCACTAGAAAGTTTTAGAAGGTTTTATTTACTGCACAGTGTAGATTGTCTTGTAACTTACTTTCACAGCGTTAGAAAGTTTTATTGGAGACAGTTACCAAATGTTTCCCTATTAGAAATTCAAACTTCATGACTGTTAGATTAGCTTCATCAGGTTTAGTAAAAGCAGTTTTCTACTGCAGTAAGACTGCGAGTTTAGAATGTTATATGAAAACAGTGTCTATCACAGCGCTAGAAAGTTTTACTGCGCTGTGTAGATTGTTTCACACAAGGTCTTATAGTCAGCGTTGAATGTTTTATAAAACCAGATGTTGTCACACACGTTGAGTGTATGAGAGCTAGTTCCATGACATTGAATCGCATGGATTGTCAAGTTCATAATCCAAGGCTAGGCTCCTGTACGGTTGGATTTAGGGTTTTATATTACATGCGTTAACCGTTCGTGTAGAATATGTGAAGCAGATGTTCGCTTAAATGCAAATGTTGAAATAAGTTTTGTAAGAAGTCTTTGACAGGTTGTTGTGAAACGTAGCGAACGTTGAAGAAATGTTTCTGCAGTCACACTCGTTAGCGTGCCAGCTTTACTAAATGTATTCTATTCTCCAATGAGGATTGTTTTCTAATGAGAATCAAGCCTTCCACAGTGAGAATCATTCCATCGTTGAATCATACAAGTGATGGACGAACATTCTCTCTTTGGGATATCATTTTCAAAGTGAATGGGCTATATTATGGTCAGCACAAGGATAACAAAATAGCCTCTCTCTCGATATACACTGAATCCATCCTATATATTCCAAAGCCACCCAACGTAGATGACATTATTGACTTCCTTAACGGGTAGTGATACGAAGCGCAAGTCGGACAATAATGCTACCTCCAAACGCAAGTCAAGGAAAGAGAATTGCTAATCCTTTCCTAACTCTACCCTATGACAATTCGCTTATGTGCTTTGAGTGTCGTAGACGTGGTCTTATTAGATACATTTTACTTCTTCGTTGCCATCATATCATTTGTGTATTTTGTCGTGAAAAGCATCGATGTAATTCTTCATTTTGTAATATGTTATAGAACGCTTCCTTAGATGTGTAAATTTCCGTTTTAGGCTTCTATCATCATTTTTATGGATTGTGAGGGTGAACCTGTACAGGAGCTCAGTGCTATTGCTATGAACAATTGGACATATCAGATTGTTAGTGTCTATCATCAACATGCCAACTGCGATCCCAATGTTGATCAATGGGCGAGAAAACACATTCATGGACTTAATCTGAAATATTTGCAAGACTATGGCTTTTCTTGTGAGAGTGCTCTTCTTATTGACTTTAAACGATGGTTAGCTGCTTTCAATGTTATACGCATCTTTTGTATTAATCCTGGTAAGGAGAGGAAAGTATTTCCCAATCTAATCATTGATGATATTTTGCTCCCGCCTTGGGATAGTAGAGTGAATCAACGTTATCATGAAGTCACGAAACGTTTTAAGGATTTGTCTGTCCGTTGTAGTAGCTACGCTCATAACCAATGCTTCTTTCCTCCTTACCTCAACACTGCCAAAGTCCTGTATGGTTATCATTGCTCGCTGTATGATAGTTACCAGCTGTATCTATTTTATCTCTTTCAAACCATTGATTTATAATGCATGCTTGTTACCGTTATTCAATAAATGTTACTATGAGAAGAGTTGTTGTTTTCATGCAATGAATGGGTTAGATAAAGGGCGATCATGTCTTTCTCAAACGACTGTGGAACATTGATTTCCATGATGAAGATTTAAACAGTTAGATTCGATGACGAATAAGATTTACTAGTTTGCAAGTTAGACTAAGCGTTCTATTATTTGTAAATGAAAGATATAGTTTCAACAGTATGTACGTTAGAAATAAAGTTTTATCTGTTTGTAAATGAGATTGTAGGATTTACTAGTTTACAAGTTAAGAATAAAGTTTTATCTGCTTGTATGTCAGAAATGAAATAAAGTTTCGCCAGTTTAAAAGTTAAGAATAAAGTTTCAATACTGTGTATGTTAAGAATAAAGTTCTGTCTTTTTATATGTTAGAAATAAAATGAAGTTTCACCAGTTTGCAAGTTAAGAATAAATTTTATCTGCTTGTATGTTAGAAATGAAATAAAGTTTCACCAGTTTACAAGTTAAAAATAAAGTTTCAATAGTTTGCAAGTTAAAACTAATGTTTCAATAGTGCGTATGTTAAGAATAAAGTTTTATCTGTTTGTATGTTAGAAATAAAATGAAGTTTCACCAGTTTACAAGTTAAGAATAAAGTTTATCTGCTTGTATGTTAGAATTAAAACAAAGTTTCACCAGTTTACAAGTTAAAAAATAAAGTTTCAATAGTGTGTACGTTAGAAATAAAGTTTCAATAGTGTGTATGTTAAGAATAAAGTTTTATCTGTTTGTATGTTAGAAATAAAACAAAGTTTCAACCGTTTACAAGTTAAAAATAAAGTTTCAGATGAAAATAAAGTTTCAATAGTGTGTATGATGGAAATAAAGTTTAGGCGCTTTGTGTGTTAGAAAGAAATAAAGTTTCAACCGTTTACAAGTTAAAAATAAAGTTTCAACAGTGTGTACGTTAAGAATAAAGTTCTATCTGTTTATATGTTAGAAATAAGAGTACGTTAGAAATAAAGTTTCAATAGTGTATATGTTAAGAATAAAGTTCTATCTGTTTGTATGTTAGAAATAAAAATGAAGGTTCACCAGTTTACAAGTTAAGAATAAAGTTTTATCTGCTTGCATGTCAGAAATGAAATAAAGTTTCACCAGTTTAAAAGTTAAGAATAAAGTTTCAATAGTGTGTATGTTGAGAATAAAGTTCTATCTGTTTATATGTTAGAAATAAAATGAAGTTTCACCAGTTTACAAGTTAAGAATAAATTTTATCTGCTTGTATGTTAGAAATAAAATAAAGTTTCACCAGTTTACAAGTTAAAAAATAAAGTTTCAATAGTGTGTACGTTAGAAATAAAGTTTCAATAGCGTGTATGTTAAGAATAAAGTTTTATCTGTTTGTATGTTAGAAATAAAATGAAGGTTCATCAGTTTACAAGTTAATAATAAAGTTTCACCAGTTTAAAAGTTAAGAATAAAGTTTCAATAGTGTGTATGTTAAGAATAAAGTTCTGTCTGTTTATATGTTAGAAATAAAATGAAGTTTCGCCAGTTTACAAGTTAAAAAATAAAGTTTCAATAGTGTGTACGTTAGAAATAAAGTTTCAATAGTGTGTATGTTAAGAATAAAGTTTTATCTGTTTGTATGTTAGAAATAAAACAAAGTTTCAACCGTTAACAAGTTAAAAATAAAGTTTAAATAGTGTGTATGATGGAAATAAACTTTAAGCGCTTTGTGCGTTAGAAATAAAGTTTCAGCCGTTTACAAGTTAAAAATAATGTTTCAATAGTGTGTATGTTAAGAATAAAGTTCTGTCTGTTTATATGTTAGAAATAAAATGAAGGTTCACCAGTTTACAAGTTAAGAATAAATTTTATCTGCTTGTATGTTAGAATTAAAACAAAGTTTCACCAGTCTACAAGTTAAAAAATAAAGTTTCAATAGTGTGTACGTTAGAAATAAAATGAAGGTTCATCAGTTTACAAGTTAATAATAAAGTTTCACCAGTTTAAAAGTTAAGAATAAAGTTTCAATAGTTTGCATGTTAAGAATAAAGTTCTGTCTGTTTATATGTTAGAAATAAAATGAAGTTTCGCCAGTTTACAAGTTAAGAATAAATTTTATCTGCTTGTATGTTAGAAATGAAATAAAGTTTCACCAGTTTACAAGTTAAAAATAAAGTTTCAATAGTTTGCAAGTTAAAACTAATGTTTCAATAGTGCGTATGTTAAGAATAAAGTTTTATCTGTTTGTATGTTGGAAATAAAATGAAGCTTCGCCAGTTTACAAGTTAAGAATAAATTCTATCTGCTTGTATGTTAGAAATGAAATAAAGTTTCACCAGTTTACAAGTTAAAAATAAAGTTTCAATAGTTTGCAAGTTAAAACTAATGTTTCAATAGTGCGTATGTTAAGAATAAAGTTTTATCTGTTTGTATGTTGGAAATAAAATGAAGCTTCGCCAGTTTACAAGTTAAGAATAAATTCTATCTGCTTGTATGTTAGAAATGAAATAAAGTTTCACCAGTTTACAAGTTGAAAAATAAAGTTTCAATAGTTTGCAAGTTAAAACTAATGTTTCAATAGTGCGTATGTTAAGAATAAAGTTTTATCTGTTTGTATGTTGGAAATAAAATGAAGCTTCGCCAGTTTACAAGTTAAGAATAAAGTTTTATCAGCTTGTATGTTAGAAATAAAATGAAGTTTCACCAGTTTATAAATTAAAAATAAAGTTTCAATAGTGTACGTTAGTAATAAAGTTTTATCTGTTTGTAAAGTACGATCGTAGGATTTACTAGTTTGCAAGTTAGACTCAGCATTCTACTAGTTTTAAATGAAAATATCGTTTCAACAGTTTACAGATTAAAATAAAGTTTCAATAGTGTGTATGATGGAAATAAAGTTTAAGCGCTTTGTGCGTTAGAAATAAAGTTTCAACAGTTTACAAGTTGAAAAATAAAGTTTCAACAGTGTATACGTTAGAAATAAATGAAAGTAAGAACTTCATCGTATGAGTATTCAAAGCATGTTTTGTAAATCAAATGTGTGTAGTCCTGACATGATAGAATCGTGTTAGAAATAAAGTTTCAGCCGTTTACAAGTTAAAAATAAAGTTTCAACAGTGTGTACGTTAGAAATAAAGTTTTAGCTGTTTACATGTTAGACACAAAATAAAGTTTCAACAGTTTACAAGTTGAAAAATAAAGTTTTAACAGTGTGTACGTTAGAAATAAATGAAAGTAAGAACTTCATCGTATGAGTATTCAAAGCATGTTTTGTAAATCAAATGTGTGTAGTCCTGACATGATAGAATCGTGTTAGAAATAAAGTTTTAGCTGTTTATATGTTAGAAACAAAATAAAGTTTCAACAGTTTACAAGTTGAAAAATAAAGTTTCAACAGTGTGTACGTTAGAAATAAATGAAAGTAAGAACTTCTTCGTATGAGTATTCAAAGCATGTTTTGTAAATCAAATGTGTATAGTCCTGACATGATAGAATCAAATGAACTTGACAAACGCGTTTGTCAAGCTTGATTCTACGCACATCTTGAGGACTACGCACATTTGATTTACAAAACATGCTTTCAATACTCATACGATGAAGTTCTTACTTTCATTTATTTCTAACGTATACACTGTTGAAACTTTATTTTTCAACTTGTAAACTGTTGAAACTTTATTTCTAACGCACAAAGCACTTAAACTTTATTTCCATCATACACACTATTGAAACTTTATTTTAATCTGTAAACTGTTGAAACGATATTTTCATTTACAACTAGTAGAATGCTGAGTCTAACTTGCAAACTAGTAAATCCTACGATCGTACTTTACAAACAGATAAAACTTTATTTCTAACGTAGACACTGTTGAAACTTTATTTTTAACTTGTAAACGGTTGAAACTTTATTACTAACGTACACACTATTGAAACTTTATTTTTAATTTATAAACTGGTGAAACTTCATTTTATTTCTAACATACAAGTTGATAAAACTTTATTCTTAACTTGTAAACTGGCGAAGCTTCATTTTATTTCCAACATACAAACAGATAAAACTTTATTCTTAACATACGCACTATTGAAACATTAGTTTTAACTTGCAAACTATTGAAACTTTATTTTTAACTTGTAAACTGGTGAAACTTTATTTCATTTCTAACATACAAGCAGATAAAATTTATTCTTAACTTGTAAACTGGCGAAACTTCATTTTATTTCTAACATATAAACAGACAGAACTTTATTCTTAACATACACACTATTGAAACTTTATTCTTAACTTTTAAACTGGTGAAACTTTATTATTAACTTGTAAACTGATGAACCTTCATTTTATTTCTAACATACAAACAGATAGAACTTTATTCTTAACATACACACTATTGAAACATTATTTTTAACTTGTAAACGGCTGAAACTTTATTTCTAACGCACAAAGCGCTTAAACTTTATTTCCATCATACACACTATTGAAACTTTATTTTAATCTGAAACTTTATTTTTAACTTGTTAACGGTTGAAACTTTGTTTTATTTCTAACATTTAAACAGATAAAACTTTATTCTTAACATACACACTATTGAAACTTTATTTCTAACGTACACACTATTGAAACTTTATTTTTTAACTTGTAAACTGGCGAAACTTCATTTTATTTCTAACATATAAACAGACAGAACTTTATTCTTAACATACACACTATTGAAACTTTATTCTTAACTTTTAAACTGGTGAAACTTTATTATTAACTTGTAAACTGATGAACCTTCATTTTATTTCTAACATACAAGCAGATAAAATTTATTCTTAACTTGTAAACTGGTGAACCTTCATTTTATTTCTAACATATAAACAGATAGAACTTTATTCTTAACATACACACTATTGAAACTTTATTTTTTAACTTGTAAACTGGTGAAACTTTATTTTATTTCTAACATACAAGCAGATAAAATTTATTCTTAACTTGTAAAATGGAGAAACTTCATTTTTATTTCTAACATACAAACAGATAGAACTTTATTCTTAACATATACACTATTGAAACATTATTTCTAACGTACTCTTATTTCTAACATATAAACAGATAGAACTTTATTCTTAACGTACACACTGTTGAAACTTTATTTTTAACTTGTAAACGGTTGAAACTTTATTTCTTTCTAACACACAAAGCGCTTAAACTTTATTTCCATCATACACACTATTGAAACTTTATTTTCATCTGAAACTTTATTTTTAACTTGTAAACGGTTGAAACTTTGTTTTATTTCTAACATACAAACAGATAAAACTTTATTCTTAACTTGTAAACTGATGAACCTTCATTTTATTTCTAACATATAAACAGATAGAACTTTATTCTTAACATACACGCTATTGAAACTTTATTTATAACGTACACACTATTGAAACTTTATTTTTTAACTTGTAAACTGGTGAAACTTTGTTTTAATTCTAACATACAAGCAGATGAACTTTATTCTTAACTTGTAAACTGGTGAAACTTCATTTTATTTCTAACATACAAACAGATAGAACTTTATTCTTAACATACACGCTATTGAAACTTTATTTCTAACGTACACACTATTGAAACTTTATTTTTAACTTGTAAACTGGTGAAACTTTATTTCATTTCTAACATACAAGCAGATAAAATTTATTCTTAACTTGCAAACTGGCGAAACTTCATTTTATTTCTAACATATAAACAGACAGAACTTTATTCTTAACATACACACTATTGAAACTTTATTCTTAACTTTTAAACTGGTGAAACTTTATTTCATTTCTGACTTACAAGCAGATAAAACTTTATTCTTAACTTGTAAACTAGTAAATGCTACAATCTCATTTACAAACAAATAAAACTTTATTTCTAACGTATACACTGTTGAAACTTTATTTTTAATCGACAAACTGTTGAAACTTTATTCTATTTCTAACATACAAACAGCTTAAACTTTATTTTTAACATAAACACTATTGAAACTTTATTTTGTAATCTGTAAACTATTGAAACTATATCTTTCATTTACAAATAGTAGAAGGCTTAGTCTAACTTGCAAACTAGTAAATCCTACAATCTCATTTTACAAACAGATAAAACTTTATTTCTAACGTACACACTGTTGAAACTATATCTTTCATTTACAAATAATAGAACGCTTAGTCTAACTTGCAAACTAGTAAATCTTATTCGTCATCGAATCTAACTGTTTAAATCTTCATCATGGAAATCAATGTTCCACAGTCGTTTGAGAAAGACATGATCGCCCTTTATCTAACCCATTCATTGCATGAAAACAACAACTCTTCTCATAGTAACATTTATTGAATAACGGTAACAAGCATGCATTATAAATCAATGGTTTGAAAGAGATAAAATAGATACAGCTGGTAACTATCATACAGCGAGCAATGATAACCATACAGGACTTTGGCAGTGTTGAGGTAAGGAGGAAAGAAGCATTGGTTATGAGCGTAGCTACTACAACGGACAGACAAATCCTTAAAACGTTTCGTGACTTCATGATAACGTTGATTCACTCTACTATCCCAAGGCGGGAGCAAAATATCATCAATGATTAGATTGGGAAATACTTTCCTCTCCTTACCAGGATTAATACAAAAGATGCGTATAACATTGAAAGCAGCTAACCATCGTTTAAAGTCAATAAGAAGAGCACTCTCACAAGAAAAGCCATAGTCTTGCAAATATTTCAGATTAAGTCCATGAATGTGTTTTCTCGCCCATTGATCAACATTGGGATCGCAGTTGGCATGTTGATGATAGACACTAACAATCTGATATGTCCAATTGTTCATAGCAATAGTACTGAGCTCCTGTACAGGTTCACCCTCACAATCCATAAAAATGATGATAGAAGCCTCAAAGCTGCCTTAGACTTAGTTAAATTTGAAATCTGATAGCACATTTGAACTTAGCATACTTGAAAACCTTGAGGAAACATCCCAAGTTATTGCTTTGATCAGCTTGATAGCAAGCCGTAGAGTGCTTGATTCACCAGCGTTTTGCAATGGAGATGTTTAGAGGCCACCCATGACAAGATAGCTAAGACTCAACCGATTGGCGTTCAAAGTGCTACGTTGAGAGCTGTGTCAAATGCCCAACATGAGACATGAGTTGTCCCAGCGGTTACGGTCTCAAATATGACACATTCCCTTGCCACACTTATCACTACGGCATCGTCCGCCGTCCCGAAGGAACACCCTGTCAGTGGAATATTACAGCAAAACTCTCCGTGTCTTGCTCGCTTTCAGTGAAAAGCCGCTTATAGCATGAGAAGGCTGGCTCAGACATGAAAACCTGTAGAGTTGGTAAGAGGTGGACAGACTTTTAGCAGCTTGATAGCAAGCCGTAGAGAGCTTGATTCACCAGCGTTTTGCAATGGAGATGTTTAGAGGCCACCCATGACAAGATAGCTAAGACTCAACCGATTGGCGTTCAAAGTGCTACGTTGAGAGCTGTGTCAAATGCCCAACATGAGACATGAGTTGTCCCAGCGGTTACGGTCTCAAATATGACACATTCCCTTGCCACACTTATCACTACGGCATCGTCCGCCGTCCCGAAGGAACACCCTGTCAGTGGAATATTACAGCAAAACTCTCCGTGTCTTGCTCGCTTTCAGTGAAAAGACGCTTATAGCATGAGAAGACTGGCTCAGACATCATTAAAAATGCTTTCATTGACTTCAGCAGGGTCGAAAACCCCAGAAAACCTCCAAAACTAGTGAATTTAAATTTTTCAACTTTTTAGCACTACTTATGAAATTTTATAAGTAGTCCATCACTTAGGGCAGGTCAATAGCGACCGAACCTTTTTTGAATCAAGTCAAACGGACTTGTAGAAGCAAAGTTACAAGCCTTTAAAGTTTTGGAGTCTTTTATGGCCTGGAGACGAAGGCCATCTCCTGGCGAACCTCTAAGTCTGACGCCTTAGCTGATATCAGCAATGAAATTTTCTAAGTCGGTTTCTTACAGAAACTCGGAATTTGGAATGTCCGAAGCTATCATCGGAGCTCAGAGAGACGACTTACTGTTGACAATCTCTCGTCTTAATGAAAAGTCTCCGTCGGTTCCCAGCTTATATAGTGTGTGGCGATCAGCTGATGACGTAATACCCATCATCCAAACACTAAAAACCCGTCTATCTCCGATTCTAGTGCTCCGATTGACCTGGAAATACACCATTTCCATGTAGAATTTGACGCTGAATCCGAATCTGGCCTCCGTTTTCCCATCCGATGCTTCGTTTTGGCTCTACAGTAGGCAGCCATCGCAAAAATTCTAATGAACATTTTTCTCGCCGATTGAATTGAAACTCTCCGATTGACATGAAACTCACCATACAGATAGAGAATTTCACGCTGATTCCAAATCTGAAATCCGTTTTCCAATCCGATGCTTCGTTTTGAAGCTACAGCCCAAAACGTCCCAAATTCTAACTCTGTCGTTTTTCGACAATCTCCCAAAATCTTAAATGGCGTCTCACATCTAAACGAAGACAGATAGGAACAAGCCGATTCTTTCAGTGAATTTGTCTCACTCTTAGCTTTCAAACGAGCTATGGCACGACAAAATCCGTCCACTGGAAGCCAAAATCGAAGCGAGCTGTCCAGAGGGGGGGGGGAGGTCAGTGAAATTTTTCTCTCCGATGGCGTTCAAATTCACCATACCGATGCAGAATTTCACGCTGAATCCGAATCTGGCCTCCGTTTTCTCATCCGATGCTTCGTTTGGGCGCTACACACCAAAACGTGCCAAATTTTAACTCTGCCAAAATTTTGAAGAAACATTTTTTCTCGCCGATTGACTTCAAATTCACCATACCGATGCGGAATTTTACGCTGATCACGAATCTAAAGTCCGTTTCACCATTCCACCACGCCAACCTAGGCGGTCGCCCACGTCAACCTAGACGGTCGCCCACGTCAACCTAGGCGGTCGGCCACGTCAACCCATACGAGACCAACACATCCGAGTCTCACACTCTGTCGTTCCAGAGGGGGGAGGGGGAGGGGAGGGGGAGGGGGGCGCGCCGGTCGAGTGTTCGCCGTTTTCTTACTACTACAATTTATAATAATTACATCAGGACTATTCTGGAATATGCCGCACCTGTATTTTGCAACGTTTCTGTGAAAAATTCTAATTTACTTGAACGAGTACAATCCAGAACTAACAAGATCATCTGTGGTCAATCAAGTTGCATGTGCAATGAATTCTTACCGTTGGAATACCGTCGACAGATATTGGGAATTCGGTTGTTTCACAGTATGGTTACTGATTCTTCCCATCCACTTCATTATTTGGCTCCAAGTATGAATATGCATTCAAGAACATACCGTATGCAACTTGTGTCATCATCAATGCGCCACAAATCTTTTCTAGTTACAATGATACGTCTTTACAATCTTGGCTTTCGTTAACTTTTGTTTTTGTTGATCATTTCATATTTCATATTTCATGTTATATTTGATTTATATGTTGCCTCACGATTTACAATATTGAGGCTATGATAAATATAAACGATTATTATTATTATTATCTGTTGGTGGGTTAACTAAAACGGACACCCTAAAGGCTCACCTCATACTTATATTCAATGACCTGTAGTCCTTGAACTACTTACGGGATGTAAATGATTCCATAACGAGATAAAAGATAATTTTCTGATCTTATTAGAGATCATAAAATATCATATTTTCATTCACTGATTCACATAATTCTGTGACGTGGTTTTAGACTTCAATTTTCAAAAATGTAATATTGTGAAAACAAATTTTGGAACATGACATCTTCAAAAGCCATGTAATCATAATTAATAGCATTAACATGCATTTGATATCATAGTGCATCATATATTTATTATCAGCGTCTCTATACTCTACTGCAGATTAAAGACATCGTGCTGGTCATTAATTTCCAGCTGGGTTAGTTCATTTTTACATGTATACATGGTTCCTTTGTGGTGTGGGTCTTGAGTCAACCCACCAAAGAAAATGTCTGACATAATGTGGAGTATAGTGAATACAATTTTTGAAATACAGTCTTCAAAATAGGTCTTTGAGAAAGTTGATGGACTTCAGTTAGAGGAATACTCCTTTCTTTCAAATTGTTCATTTTGAACCTCTGACTGCTCTGCGTATAGTGGTATCGGTGTACTTTTAGAGAAGTTATGATGTCACAAATTCTTTGCATAATTTTCTGCTTATGTTGATTGTTGAAAAGTTGTTTACATCATCTGGCGCCAACAAGGTCATTTTCAGGATTTCAATATCGATGGTGTCTAGGCGTCTGCATCAAAGTGTTGACCCAGATAAGTCGCAAACAAAATTTCCATTGGGTTTTGAATTCATCTTATGTCTGTCTCAGAGGTCGCAATGGCCGTTTGAGAGTAAGGATGAAATCAAGTGATGGGTGATCCTTCCTCCGTATGGACGGATTTACATGGATGACAATGCCACTTGTCATGGGAGTTATGTAGCCAATTCATTCAAAGCTCAAGCCGGCATACGAACTTCGAAAAGGCCCGCTTGCTCACCTGACCTCAATCCAATTGAAAATGTCAGGAGTTTAGTGAAGAGCAGTGTGAGGCGATAATTCTTCCTGGAGATGGTCTTTCTCGACATAAAGCTTTGCTAAGGCAAGAGTGGGAGAGTTTAGATAAAGAAGTAATCAACCGTCTGATTAAAAGCATGCCTTCCCGGATTCGACGAGTGATTGAACTTTCTGGTGAGGTTGCGAAAAATATGTGACCACCAGCGAACGCACCATTGCCCCCATTAAGGGCCAACAAGCTCTATAGAGCCACTGAACAACAGAGAAAATTTTATTTCAACATTTATTTTCACTTATGTCATATTTGTATCTGCAATTGACAAAATTTATTTAAATGGACAAAATTTAGGTGGTTCACTTTTTATGATCACCACTCTAAATATCCATTAGATATAAGTTTAGACTCCTTGCCAATATTTGTTTCATGTACTCATTTAAAATGTTTTTACTTGCAGCCATCTGTGACGAATACCAGACTTTAGCTTCAAATTTTGCAGTTTGACTATATGGTTTAAGAGATAAGTGTTCATCGCAACTCCGGTAACAGAAGTGATTGATTATTTTTTGAAGAACATGCGTCCAATAACCAAATCTGCCCTCCAAAGGCAAAACAACTTAAATCGTGTTTTCCAAATTTTACAGGAGAGCCATTTTTCTGAAATGTTCTCCCAATTCACTAATTTTGCGAATTTCAAATTGAAACTTCACTTGAGTAAAGACTATGTGGTAACTCATTCTGACATGAAAGTTGAGCTAAAAGTGATGACGTCATCAAGGTCATATATGATTTAAGTTGTTTTGCCTTTGGGAACAGCCATTCCCATGCATATGGACTTAAGTTGTTTTGCCATCTCTTTGATAAACGTATCACATACTGCTTGTTAATTGCCGATAGTCTTAATTGCATTCTTCTAAATTTACAAGGTATTCTTAATCAAAACCTATAGAAAATAACCTAGACTCAAAAAAGAAATTGTTCTTGTATCACAAATGCTTGTATTGAACTCTTACAAAAGACTCGGCAAAAAACTGTCGACATCGGAGTTTATCAAGTCTACACTCAAACTGGATTCCGGCATATCAGTCCAGTAGCCTCGCCGGTGTTGCGGTATCAGAGGCACCAACTTCCCGATGATGTCCCGCTTTTTGCAGGTGTTGATGCCTCTGTTGATTCCTCGGCGGACGAAGGGCAGAGAGAAGGTTTCAGGAGACCGGTACCTCTTCTTCACCAAATCTTCCACCTTGTACTTGGTGAATTCGACTTGGTCGAATGACGTCTTGAGGTACATTGCCGCTGAACTGCGCCGAAATTCAGCCACCACGACATTACTCAGCATCGGTTTTGGGGGATTCGTTGAAGCCGTCGGATTGTTCAACCGATACTGAGAGATATAATCGTGGTCCTTCTCAGTGACGAAGTCCGAGGAGACCATTTTCTTGCTACCAACTCTGTTAGTCTGGCAGCAAGCTGCGAAGTCCTCGATGTCCAACACGGTCTTCATTGCCTTGAGGTTTTTCCCTATTCTGGAATGGTCACAGTCCGCTGCCATGAAGGTATGGCCAGTCTCTAGGTACTTCAGGCGCAATGTCTGAATCGCGACATTCGGTTGCTGCACACATTGCAGGCAGATTCCATACAGGAACCAGTTTTTATTCTGCGCCGCGCAGTTGTCCATGTAGATTGTGAACTCCATTACGTCGCGGAAGTGATGGATGAATTGCAGGAAGCAGCTGGCGATATCCTCTTTGTTCCTTCCAGCTGTTGTCTCGTCCCACACGAATGCTAGCCCTCTTTTTTTAGTGGCTCCCACAGGTGAGAATGTTTGGTTGAAGGCTATCACTCTTGATGTGAATATACACACCTTGTGTGGCATTTGTGGCAGCATTGTCACCTTCATCAGGTCAGTTGACACAACCATGTGGTTGATGTCTTGGTTTTCCCTGTCTCTCTGGTATTCCTCTCTCGCACGGGTGTACCGGTTCTTGTGCGGCGTATAACGTTGACAAACTTCATACGTGGAACAGTCGTGGGAGATGGCTGGTTTGTGATGAAAGTATAACTCGCAAACTTCACATTCTTCTCCACTCAATTTTGTGAAGGCAATATTTATTTCTTTGACTTTCTTCCGGTAAGTCTCGTCTGAAACTGCTGTCTCATGGGTCTCGTTGAAATCCTTCGCCATTTGCGCAATATTTATCGAGGACGGAAGGTAGCGCCGATTGGGTGCATGTGCTCTTCTGTAATGTGGAAGACATGGCGAATGGCTTTCGATGTGTTCACATATTTGTGAAAGAACTTCGTCGCTGATTTTGTTCACTGGTTCATGCCGTCCTCTCCTATCGACTCCATCGGCTGTTTGTCCAATTTCCAGGTCTGTCAGAATTTCCTGTTTCTGTACATAACGACATCCCAAAGGCAAAACAACTTATGTGTCGACTTAAGTGGTTTTGCCTTTGGAAGTCGAAGATAAGTTGTTTTGCCTTTGGAAAACTGCTGAAAATAGTTGACCTTTGCGACCATTCAAATTTCAAATTGCTCTAGCTTCTTTTCTATTGAGAGTTGGACTTTAAAATTTATATGGGAGATGTATGACAACAAGCCCCAAAAAACTGCGTTAAAACATGGAAACCGAAACTAACCCGACTTAAGTTGTTTTGCCTTCGGAGGGCAGAAATGCTCTAATCCTACTGGACTTTCCGAGTATAGACATATCTCCTTACTACTGGTCTTGTCCAAAATTTTAAAACGCGCAATTTCTCGAAAATTTATCATTCCTCGTGTGAAGAACATCAAGAGCAAGTCGCAGTTTGCGTATATTCCTAGACCAGGGTGCGGAACAACTTCTACTTTTGTCCTAGCACAGCATGAAGTCCTTCGGTTTTTGGACTCCAGTTCTGGATGTGTCAGAGCCATGTCCGTCGACATATCAAAGGCCTTTGACAAGCTTCCACACAGCGTTATTTTGAATGCTTGTAGCAACTTCGGTCTTCCTCAGAATTTGGTCAATTGGATGTCGTCCTTCTCATGTGGCAGATTTCAATGTGCTATTGTCAATGGGCTTGAGTCAAGATGGAGTAGTATTCCCAGTGAAGTTCCACAAGGCAGCGTCCTCGGACCAGTGCTCTTTGCTCTCGCCGTTGACGACCTTAGTCCTGCGTGCTGCAATACTACACTCACTAAGTATGCTGACGACATACTATTCCTACATTTCAAAAGGTCTTCTTCGCAAGATTTATGATCAACAGGCATCATCTTCATGACTACTTCTTTGCTAGTAATGACCTTATTCAACTCGTCCGTCAGCCAACGCGTGGAAACCATGTCTTAGACGTTGTTATTACTAACAACGCAGACCAATTTGAGTATCCTAAAATCATTGCATCGCTTGCTCGCTCTAACCACAAAGGGGTTTATGTCCAAGCATGCTCTATAAAGAAATCCACTACTACAAAGCTCAAACTCCATCATCTGGTCTGATCATCTTATGGACACTGACACCATTGACACTTGGGTCGAAATTTTTACGTACATAGTGAAAATGTGTTTTCATGTTTTTATATCTGAAAAACTGTGCGCATGAGATCAAGTGACCCACCATGGCTAACCCCGTCTCTTGAAGCACTATCTGATGCCCGAGACAAGGCCCTAACTAGGTGAAATCACGGCAAATTTACGCAATTGTGTGAGAAATTCTTGACTGGACTAAACGAAGCGAAAGCAAAATACTTTCGCAGATTATCAGACAGTAACTGCAGAGTACAGTGGAAGTCTATTAACTCACAAACTAAGAAAGACACTAACTTGATTATCAATGACACTGATGCTATTCGCTTGAATGATGAATTCTCGAATGTTTTCTCTGCTCCCGATATTCATTCGTTTGATATGCATACGCCATTGTGATCGAACGTCTCTCAGATTACTGTAAGTGAAATGGAAATTGTCCGAATGATACAATCCTTCAAATCAAATTCAATGGGATCAGACGGTGTACCTGGATTTTTTTACACACAGGTCTGGAAACTCGCGAAGATTCTTCTTCTTCCGAAACGTGACTCGAATTATAGACCAATTTCCATACTTTCCTTCCCAAGTAAAATTTTGGAAAAGATTATCAGAGGCTGCTCTGTTCTGCTCCCGTGTGTTAAGGATCGACTAAATCTAAATCAATTTGAATTTATCCCCAAGAATTTCGGTGGTTGCACAAATGCACTAACTACCATTCGCTTAACCCTTGCGCAATATTTTCCGCAGATCCATCAAACCATGTTTGACTGTTAGCAGTTGACTTCAAGAAAGCCTTTGACTCTGTAAGCAGTGTTGCCACAGCGGCCAACTGGAAAGAATTCCGCCGCGACGGACTAGGTGTGCCGATTCCTAGACCTATGTATGAATCGCTTTATTTAAGATAGATAAAGCAATTTTGGGGATCGATTTACAGTCACACACACGTACATCACGCAATTTAGCCTATGTAAATAATGATGCATACTAAATTGAGTAACCTGATTTTTCTTTTGTTTCCCATGCCCTCCCATCATAGGTACCTTATCATCATTAATTCAGTAATGGATTCCAAAGCAGTGAGTTTAATGCGCATCACATATGCTTCAATTGCAACTCTACCCATTCACTGATCAAGTAACCACCAGCTTGCACGACCACACTTCTCCACCACCAACGCCGATATCTTATCAGATCGTAATCCCTTCGATTGGTATTCATCATGATTTCCTGTAGAAGATCAGATAAGCTGGATGTTCGTTGAGACACAAGCTTGAAGCAACGTCGTTGAAGAGATTTCACACGAGCGCTGGATGATCTGACCGTTCTGCACAAGCGCAGACGATCGGATAACGACATAGTGAATCCCAGAGGAAATAGTTTCGTAAGTCAATAAAACAACAAGAAAAATCACTGGTAACAGGAATCCAAACACAAACTGACCGATGATGTCACCAATAAACGTGATGCTATTGGATTGATTTTTTCGAGGATCTCTCAGGCTTTGATTCGTTAACACATATGACACAGTCTAGACAACATTAAGAAGTTTTGATTTTAGAAGTAATTTCAGAGAGATTGAAAATCTAATGGTTAAATCGCTAAATCATGACGAGGTGTGAAGCGAGTATCTGAGATTGAAACGTTCCAATACTGTAGGAACATCATGCAAGTTGACACGGACAAGAAGCTGAAAATCCGCATCTGCGTTTGCTACCTGTAGGATAATTAAGCTTGCGACGAATGATCAGAAAATAGGACCGACGGAATTCTCAAATTCCAAGAATTCCGCCACCACCTCAAGATTTCCGCCGATTCCGCCGCTGTGGCAACACTGTCTGTAAGTCACCTGAAACTAATTGAAACTTTGTTTGATCGCTTCGGTTTCGATTCATATGTAATATCATTGATTGAAAGTTTCTTATCTGATAGGTTTCAGCGAGTATGTACAAAAACTACTGTAACTGACTGGAAACCCGTAACGAGTGGGGTTCCCCAAGCGTCTGTCCCTGGCCCCCCTCCTGTTTGTCCCCTTGTTCAATGACTTTCCTGAAATTGTAACTGCAAGATAATTGCTTATGCCGATGATATTACTGTTATTCAGCTTGTAAACAAAAACTCTATAAGTAATTTCCAGTCTGCCATTGATCATTTTTGTAAGTAGAGTTCATCTACGCATCTCTCCGTTAACACTGTTAAAACCAAATGCATGTCAGTAGTTAGACAATATCAGAAGACTGAACTCCTAAATGTATACATAAATGACTGTCGCATAGAACAAGTTGAACATATTAACATTTTGGGCATGTTTTTCTCATTTGATCTTTCATGGACCAGACAAGTGTCTGAATTGTATAAAAAGTGTTAGTCAAATTAGTCAAAAGACTTAAGGATAACAGAAATCCAGATTGTATTGTTTGGAAATGTTATCAAAGTTTAGTTTTTTGTCATATATCTTACTGCTATCCTGCGATGTGTGACATCAGCCAGCACTTATTCAAGAAACTCGAACGCACTGATCGAATTGCCTTACGATGGTCGAAGTCATACGATAAACCAAGTCTTCAAGTACGTCTCGACAAGGTTTGCATCAGACTCATCAACAAAATTGCTCGAAACAAAAACTCACATCCCTTGTCTGGCTTTTTCTCATAGAGGGAAACTTGTAGTGACATTAGACACTCAAGAATCCTCCTCCCATTGCCTTTAAAATCCACACTTCATCGAAAATCTGTTGTCAAATATTCCTCATTCTCGTGACCATGTTATGTGCAGATGTTCCCATTTTATGTACCGCTTTTGTACTAACAATAACGAATTATTATTATTATTATCAAAACAATCTGCAGTTGGAATGGGACAATCTTGCACTCTGGTCCAGATCGCGTCAACTTCCCATAAATGAATCCAAAAGTGTCGTGATGGACGTAAGAACTAAATCTGATTTAACAACATCAGATATCCATGATAACCACATTCTCTAGAAAGTTGAGCACATGACATTCCTGGGTCATTTTCTCCAACAGCTTAAAGTGGAACGTACATGTTACCAAAAAAGCGTCGAAACGAATTTTTATCATTCGAAATTTACGCCGGTCAGGATGTCCAGTTAATGCAATTATCACTTCATATATTGCTTTCATCCGCTCCGTCTTTACATATACCTTTCCTTCGTTCTGCAATGTCCCTACGTATCTATTAAATGTACTGATGCGAGATGAGCAACGAGTCATTCGGATAATTGGTGCAGATATACCGGATGATGACCTTACGAGTGTTTTGACCACATCAGATGAAAAAATATTCTGTGAAATTTCTAAAAACGACTATCATCTTCCTCGAAATTGTTTATCAAAGTCAGCACATCTACTCGCCGGGCATCTAGTCTTTATTCGCCTTCAGCACGAACCATTCGTTTCAACAACTCTTTCATTAAATTTTGCAAATAGCACTTTTATCAGTTTTCTCCAATGCTGCTTCCTGCATCTTATTGACATCGATTCATTGACATTTTGTAATGTATTCTCAGAGTTCAACAGAGAGACGATAAAGATCTCATTATCATTATTATTAAGAACAATTCTTGTTGCAATGCCAACAGTTTTTTTCGTGAAAAATGCGGATCAACAATCGCCTTCAGAATCAATATCAAAATATTGATATGTCGGCGAATTTTCTGCCGTACATTTTTTGTCGTCATCGGTGTCATTTTTTCATTAGCATCTCCATTCTTCATTAATCATATCGATTATTAAATGTCCATAAACACTGTGGGACATCATTTCAATTACAATCCATCAATGCATTGGTACGACGCAGACTCTGCGATGCTGAAGATCGATTTCAAAAATGCTTTCAATTGCATATCCCGACGATGTTCTTTTCGATGTGTGCAGATCAAATTTCCCTGAGATGTTGCGATGCGTCAGTTCTTGCTATGCACAACATTTATCATAATCTTCGTACCAGGGTGTCTAACAAATGTGCAAGCCCAAAAAGTAGTACAAAGTAGTATCGAATAGTGCATGTCCTGTCCAAAACGTAGTACAAGGTAGTACCGAATAGTACATTTCCTGTCCAAAAAGTAGTACAATTGATAACATTCAAGTATAGCAAAAATTCATCATTAGCCTACATGTAGCTGCTGTTTTAGTGCCAAAACGCATCATTTTGACACATGAATTAAGTGATTCATCTTTATGTCTTAACTCCAACTGAGCGCTAAAGAACTAGGAATTCAACTCTTTGTTTAGGGATTTTAGATTACTTCAAGAAGTTGCCACAAGAAACTAACAAAATGAAGTTACTTTTTACTAAATGGATATAATTAACCAAGGTGTACATGTAGAAAATATTAAGAAGATTGTTGATACAATGGGTTGATGTATTATACTATGTGCAAGCCAAATAATGTACATGCACACGTACATTCTTGTAATACCAAACAAAAACAATAAAAGACGATCAAACTGATCAATAGCCGAAATGGCAGAAACATCGAAAATGTAGACATCTAAAACAATCTAGGTCGATCAACGATAAGATATGACCGAGAGACTGAGAGAACAGATATTAAGTGGGTGCACATGAATGTGCAATGTGTTTTGGATACGTAATAGCATGAGAATTAAAAAAAGAACATCGAAAATCAAAATTGGAAAACCGGTTACACAACTAGTCGATTTGTCGCTTTCGGTATAGTTTCGCCAAATAATCTTGGTTATTTCGGAATCTTCTATACATACCGAGCGCGGTACATAAACGGGTTGTCAGTTGAAAAGTACTAGTTCTGCAAGCAATTGAGTTCAAAGGTGTGACTATTCAATTGACAATTGACATGATTGGTAAAGCAATGATATGTTGACGGACTTCATCGACGTGATGCGTAACCGGCTTTGAAGATCGGCGTTCGTGCAATCACTTTGACTGCTTTGTAATCAGATAAAAATGCATGTAAACAAAGTAAAATAATAAATCGTGTTGTCACGGAAACTCCTGTCCTGTAATCATCATCCAAGAAAACTACTTAATATGGTCGGCACTAAAAGTCTGTCACTTTTTCTGTCATTGCCTACTACATGATATGTTTCCTCTTTAACGCCAAGAGTCTCCCTCTCCAGGTTCAACAAATATCGTTTGTTCTCCATCTCCTTCAAGAGATCTAGTTCAGCTTTTCTCTTGGTACCCTGTTGTTGTTCTTTCGCTTCACGAGCTTTCCTTTCCTCCAGGGCCAAGTTCCTCTTTCTACCGGCTCATCGACAAAAAGACAGAAATTCCTTCGTAACTGACACATTCAATGGTCCTCCAGCCTGTTTGATGCCATCCTACGCATGGCGACTCGTACCCACTGAATCAGCCAGAAGATTCGGTTGCAACAGTGCTTTGTTCAAGCTGAATCCTCGTTCAACAACAGCGTTCCCATGTGAAAGGACAACGATCTTCTTTGTCATTTCGAGAATCGTGGACAACCTCTCTTCCTCTTTCATAGCACAGAAATAGAAGGAGACAATTCGGTCACAAAAAGGAATGAAGGAAATTATCTTCTCCTGAACGAATTTATCATTAGAATGACCTCCATTGCTTCAAAGCTCTCTTTCCGTCAATAACATCCAAGTGGCCAGCTGATACTAGGCTTTCAATTGTTTTATTCCACACGCTTAAGACTCACTGACTGATTCTTCATCACAACTGGAGAAAAGCCTCTGATAAAACGAGTCAGGGAAACTGATAAAGGAGAACGCTCTCTCAACTTTTTCACAATCAGGATTAGAATCGAACGACAATCTTTCCGAAATTGAAGCGCATCGGTTGTGCCAACGTTTCCCTTTCGCAGTATCTGTCGAGCTCCAATCCCAATATCAATGTCCGTGTCACGCTTCCATTTCGTTGCATCATTTAACGTGCAAAATGGTCTGACGTAATATTGGTGAATGGTCCAGTATCTCCTTAATGTCACAAATCTTGCTTTAGAAGAAGTAGTAGGATTTCAGATGCACAATTTTCAAAAAAGTAGTACAAGTAGTACACTCGAGCAAAAGTAGTACGAAGTAGTACATGTTAGACACCCTGTGGTACGTTGGCATCATCTCAAGGCGTGCAACAAGGCGATCCACTTGGACTTTTCCTTTTCGCTTTGGCCCTCAATCGACTGGTTTCAAAGATCGATGATCATTTGCCAAACTTACTGTTTCATTCTTGGTATCTGGACCATGGAGTCTTCTGCGGAAGACATGAAGTGGTTGAAATTTTGAATATCATTGAATCTGCATCATCAATACCTGGTTTGGAGATGTGAACTTGACAAAATGTGAACTCTTTTCTTTATCACCGATAGGACATGAACGATTTCCATCAGATATCGCGAAATTCTCTCAGCCAAATACAGAAATTCTTGGCGTCCCGACTGGAGACGTTAGTTTTACAAATGCCTGCATCAGATCTCGACGAGATAAAGCAAACAATTTATTACAGAAACTTCAGAAACTCGATGATCCTCAAGTAACCTTGTATCAGCTTCGATCATAAGGGTCATTCAGCAAGCTAGTGTATATTGCTCGTACTACTGCACCTATAAACGACTATAAATGAAAGAGGACAAGCTCAGTAAGAATATCACTTTGGCGGTTTGGGCTTGCGTTCATTATAGCATCATTCAACATCAGCATACATCGCCTACTACTCTGATGGGATGATGGAAACTTCGAACAATTCAAGTGATTCCATAGCTTTGTGCAACATTTCGGTTCACCCAAAACAACAGATAGGGGAATTTGTGTCAGAAACAGCTTCAACTATCCAAAATAATAGAAGCTCAATTTATCGAACTTTTTGATTCTCCCACAACAGCGAATCAAGCGCGTCTTCGGGGAATTGCTACCAAAGATGCTTCTTGTTGGCTTCGTGTTATGCCTTCGGAAAGTCTCGGTCTTCATCTTGAGCCGAATGAGATGCAAACTTTGTTGAAGTGGTGACTTGGTCTTGACCTTTTCCTCAAAATTCCTTCTGTCCTACATGCCCACCAGAAAATATGCAAGTCCTTGATCAACTAGGCCATCTTGCTTTAGCATGCAAATACGGACCCAGTGTTGTGAGCAGACAATAATTTAAGAGATTGCTTGTTTGGATACTGTCAGAGAGTACACTTGGCCCCACAACTCGAGAAAGGCGGTAATGTAGGCAACGGTCAACGACGACTGCTGACATATTTCTTCCTGCATGGCATCTTGGCAACACTGCTGCTTTCGATCTAACAGTGACTCATCCGCTTAATTCACCTGTATTGATTGAAGCGAGACTCACTGCCAGATCTGTTGCAGATGCTGCTGAGGAGAGGAAGATCTCCAAGTGCATTAACATGAAGTGGAAGTGCATACTCCTATCAGTGACTGTTTATGGAGACTGGGGTGAGACTGGCGCGAGAAGAGTCTTCCAGCGCATTTCCTCGTGCCTGTCAATCAATACCTTGACATCAAGAAACGGTGTTGAGTATGGTGTATATTGACGCATGAGCATAACACTACAACGCTCAAATGTTCGGGCACTGCTCATGCACTCCAAAATATCTTTCGGAGGCCAAGAGCTATGGCTTGGAGGGAGCCCAACAGCTGCTGGCTTTATTGTATTTGTACATTTACCTTTTCCTTATCGTTAAATAAAGTTGTTAATGTCTACGGAAAAAAATCCATCAATTCGATGATGATAAGTCAATGAGACATAACTACATGCATATTGGGTACTTATGAGCTACCTCCCCTCCACGTTTTCAAATTTGTCTATAAAATCCGTAGAAATGAATCAATCCTTACAAAACTTTCAGCACACATAAAAGAAGATATTTTCTACCCACATATCAAAATTTGCGCAAATCGAACCAGTACTTTTTGAATTAGGAGCGATAACTTGAAGTGCAGCGATGTCTGCGGCTTCATCAGACCTCATCGTTTGAGCAGAAAGCACTTGAGGTCAGTTAAGTCTTTCTCGACAGCTCGTGAAGTGATGATGACCAGGCCACATCCCCTACATAAACAGTTTTTGCTTAAAAAACGTGCGGCAAGTTAGTGGTCGTGGGAAGATGTCAAATATCAGTGGATGAGACGAAGAGGGAGAGAGAACAATGCACACACAAGGAACAATAATGCGTCGAACAGACATCGTTAGATCAAGCTGTTGACATAGCTACACTTCACGTTGTCGTCTCTAATATTAAAAGTGGTGGTCCAATCTGCATATATTGCATGTGGGTAGAAAATATGCATAAGTACGTCTACCTGAAGTTTGGTGACGATTTGGGCAGATTGTCGCAAGATGGTCGAATTGGTCAATCTCGGTCTTGCTGCATTGGCAGTGATAAAGATGTAAAAGCCTAACTTCCTTCAACGAGTTCAAAAACAAAATTGTAAGTTTCACCATCACTGCAACCTTTACAGATGACTATGATTTGAATTCAGCTTGTTGCCATTATAAATGCATTCATCATTTCTATGGAAATAATACATTTACGATGCATTTACGCATGAATATCCGAAGACATAGATTTCATTAAAAATACTGAGTTTTAATGTCATTTTTATATGTCATAAACTGCAATAACCTAAGTAAATAGAGTTTGGTCAATTGGACATTAAATAGTGGGTGAATGCATGAAAAGTAAAATGATTGATGAAAAAGTCATGAAATGAAATAAAATGAAAAATTGATTAATGCACAGATCATTGTTTTTTTCTTTGATAGAGTTATCTACATTTAGAACAACAAGAAAATATGATGGTACAAAAAAATTACTATGTCATGCCCAACGTCTTACTCTGTGGCGCATTCTACGGCAAGCCCGAATTCGTGAGTTCCCCGTCTACGATCACACCTGTCGATCTCAATAAGAGAGGTTAAGGCGACCAAAAATACCCTTTTCAACTCCATCTGTGGATGTTCGGGCGTGGAAAGATAGGCGAGATGAAATGCGCCTCAAGGCATTTTTTGTCACACTAACCCAAGTGCCATAGGTAGTGACGGCGATTGGTGTACAGCGCCAGCCTAACTCAGCACATTTGTCACCGTTATCAGCAGCCTTGCGATTCTCAGCAGAGGCGGTTACAGATTCCACGGCAACCCTCGCTTCCAATAATGAGGTTGAATTCAGTGGATGGGTGATCCTGATATCCAAAGCTGTCGTCTAACCCAAATGCCAAGAAGGCAAAAGAATGTCGGCTGCTCTGCTATGGTCATGGCCTTCATCGCCTCCTTTTGTAGAGCTCAGGAGACAGGTAGACTCGTTTTGAAATAATCGAAGAAGCAGTCTAGTAGAGAATTGCTACGATTGACGACAATGGGACTACGCTTGCAGGTCAAGGCGTGATGTCCCATAGAATCAAGAACTTGCTCCTTTTCCGAAGGACAAGTTGGACAAAGCGCACCACTCTCGAATAATTCTAATCCAAACTAAAATTACAGCAGGATCTGATCTGCCTTTCATTTGGATCGAGATTAACCAACATGATGCGTCAGAGTTGGCCACTGAATTTAATCTGGCTTGATGACTCAATAAGATTTTCGAAGTCAAACTATTCGATGGCAAATGACAGATTCGATTGTTGGAGGGGCTCGACGTCTAAAAGCATGTCAGTGCATAAACATTTATCACAATTCACACTTTCATTGTAGAGTGTAATGATTTCATTCAAGTCAGATGACATCGCGCGAGGAAATAAGTCGGTATGAATCATAGTATGATTTTCGTATGATTCATATGTCCTTGAGACTTCATACAGAAATCATACGCATTCATGTGTATGAATTTTTCATACTATGATTTGTTCATACTATGATTTTTGCATGAATTTTCCATACTAAAATTTGACTATGGAAAGGTTGTGGCAGAGTCATAGGTATGAAATCTTAGGATTTTCGCACTGAAATCATTCTCAAGTAAGTGTATGAGGTTTTCATACCTTGATTTTGTACGAATTTTCCATAATGAAATCATACGCAAATATGGGTACGGAAGAGCGATGTGTTATGGGCCACCTCCCTATAAAGTTTTTAGAAGATCAAAACGTCGCAAAAATCAAAAACTGAAATAATTATTCAGTCTCTACCGGTTTCAATTGGCAACAAGATGACAGAGATTGACCAATCTTCATCAGGAGAAATATAAAAAGAGGACATTTAGTCCCTACAATTTTAAACGACAAACAGTTTTAAAAATTCCATTATATGCATGTATAGACTACCTAGATATTCTAAGATATATTCCAAGATATTCTATATCATAAAAAAAGAAATCACAAAAGTCATAGGGAAGTAGGAGATTTAGGTTCATAGATCGCTGACCTCTGTAGCACATGCTGCATATTAAGGCCATGAGGCCAGTCAGTCATTAGTTGGCTAATGAATTTTAGTTCCTCCACCTTTCGTTGTTGATCATTTCCTTTTATTTCTTTCAGTATTGTCACCCTTAAATCTTCTTCCAGGTGTTGATGTTTTATACAATGATGAGAAACCACCCTTTCTTCATCTCCATGGCGGACGTCAAATCGATGTTCTGTCATTCTTTCTCTCAAACTTCTTTGGGTTTCTCCTACATATAAAAAATTACAATTGCGAAAACTTAGACCATAAATGATGTTTGATGATGTGCATGTTGTTTTAGCAGCTTTGATGTTATAAGAAAGTTCAGTGATAGGCGATAACACTTCAGTTTCAGTTGAGAGCATGGCGCAGGTTTTGCAGCGCGAGTTATTGCAGGATGAAACAATGCCAATGTTGTTAAATGACGCATTATCTGTTTTATCATATAAACGAGAAGAGACCAAATGAGAATTTAGTTTTCTGGGAGGTTTCCACCATAATTTAGCAGTAATGCCAGTTCCTACAAGAAAGTGTTCATGTCTTTTCGCAATAAACTTGATATCAGCATACGTTGAAGGATGATACGGAGCAATCCAGGTAGGTGTCGGTGAAATATTTTCTTTGCTATTTTTCTCCAATAACAATTTTCGGTCTTTAGATAGAGCTTTCCGAATTTGACTTTGTACTCGACCTCTTGGATAACCTCTTCGCACCAAAGCATCTTCGAGATCATATAAATGATGTCTCGCCTGAAGATCATCTGAACAAATTCGCCTTATTCTTAGAGCTTGCGAATAAGCAATGGGCAAACGATGCTCGATAGGATGACATGAAGTAAAATGCAGATATTGACGAGTATCGGTTGGCTTGGTGTATAAATCTGTGGATAGATTGGCACCGTGCTTTGAAATTCTGGTATCAAGAAAGTTTACTTCGGAATCACTCTTTTCAAAGACGAGTTTAATAGAAGGATGGAAATTATTAGCATAATCTTCAAACTGCTGCAAGGTTTCCCATCCATGCGTCCAGATCATAAAAATGTCATCGATATATCTCCACCACACTATTGGATTAAGGATAGCATTTGATAGAAGACGTTTTTCGAACCAATCCATGAAAATAATCGCGTAGTTTGGAGCCATTTTTGTACCCATAGCCGTGCCTTGTAACTGAGTGAAAAAGTTGTTGTAGAATTGGAAAGTATTCGTTGTTAGAACAATGTGTGCCAATTTTGATATAGTTTTTGAACTTGGGACTTTAACAGTTCTGGTTTCAAGAGCTTCGTACAATGCTTTCAGTCCATCTTGGTGAGGAATCTTAGTATACAAAGAAGACACATCTGCAACAACCAAAATAAAGTCTTCATTCATTTTACTAGAAAGTGCATTAAGTTTGGTCAAGAAGTCCGTTGTGTCCTTGAGATAAGATTTGACCTGCGTGGCTAGGGGCTTGATAATAGAGTCTATATAGGAGCTCAACTTTTCTGTCACTCCATTACATGAGGATACTATCGGTCGACCCGGACAAGGAGTTATGTTCTTATGAATTTTTGGAAGTAAATAGAATAGAGAGGTTCTTGGTGAAAGTGGCGGCTTTATTTTTTCAGCCGTTTCTAAAGAGAGTTTTCCATTTTGAACAAGTCTATCTAATTCGTCGGTAACTTTTTCACGGAGAATTGAAGTTTGATCAACCTCTTCCTTGCGATAAGTTGTGGTATCATTGAGTTGACGAAAGGCTTCTGTACAATAATCTGATTTATTCCAAACAACGACTACTCGGCCCTTATCTGCAGGCTTTATTACAATATCATTATTCTTTTTCAAATTCTTTAAAATGTCAAATTCTTCTTTGCTGAAATTACTTTGTGATCTTCTTACTTTGATCTGCTGAACATCTTTCTTTATGGCAGTTACATATGCTTTCGTAGCATGAGATTGGTCATGTTGTAACAATTGTGCACAGTATTTCGATGCGCTTGTAAGTAAATCGAAGCGATCAAATTCTTTTGGCTTAATTGCAAACCCTAGTCCTTTATTCAACACTAATTTTTCTTCTCGTGATAGTTCGTAAGAAGAGGACAAAGAAATAACTGTGCGATTTAATTCTTCATCAGTAACAGTGAGATTAGGTCTTTGGGGTGCTTTATTTCTAGAAAAGCGTCGATTACGTGGACGAGTTAATCGGAAATTTATGGAATCAAATTCATTCATAAAAATATCGTACATTTCGCGATATTGCAAGTTGGATAATCGAACTAGTTTATTCACTTTTAAAGAAATGTGGCGAATGGATGGTTGAGTCGAATTCTTTATAGTTCTTTCACACTTAGGAATTGAAAAACACAGCTCTTCATAATGTAATCTTAGATCAATAACCATTTCCATCTCCAATTTATGAGTTTTTGCTTTCCATTTTTTATTCAGTCTATCTGATTCAGGCGCTTCGGCGGTCTTTGAACGCAATCTTAATCCTCTTGGTATGATATTAAGTCGCTCACAAGATCGTAGAAAAGCGATATGGAGGATGAAAGTGATAAATGAATTCATTTAAGATTTGATTTTTGAGTCGGATCTGTTGAAGATGCAAAATACAGTTTAGTGAAATGAGAGAATTATTTTCTCATGAACGACTCCAGAGGCGACGGATCGAATGAACGATGCGTTATCAAGTTTTTAGAAGATCAAAACGTCGCAAAAATCAAAAACTGAAATAATTATTCAGTCTCTACCGGTTTCAATTGGCAACAAGATGACAGAGATTGACCAATCTTCATCAGGAGAAATATAAAAAGAGGACATTTAGTCCCTACAATTTTAAACGACAAACAGTTTTAAAAATTCCATTATATGCATGTATAGACTACCTAGATATTCTAAGATATATTCCAAGATATTCTATATCATAAAAAAAGAAATCACAAAAGTCATAGGGAAGTAGGAGATTTAGGTTCATAGATCGCTGACCTCTGTAGCACATGCTGCATATTAAGGCCATGAGGCCAGTCAGTCATTAGTTGGCTAATGAATTTTAGTTCCTCCACCTTTCGTTGTTGATCATTTCCTTTTATTTCTTTCAGTATTGTCACCCTTAAATCTTCTTCCAGGTGTTGATGTTTTATACAATGATGAGAAACCACCCTTTCTTCATCTCCATGGCGGACGTCAAATCGATGTTCTGTCATTCTTTCTCTCAAACTTCTTTGGGTTTCTCCTACATATAAAAAATTACAATTGCGAAAACTTAGACCATAAATGATGTTTGATGATGTGCATGTTGTTTTAGCAGCTTTGATGTTATAAGAAAGTTCAGTGATAGGCGATAACACTTCAGTTTCAGTTGAGAGCATGGCGCAGGTTTTGCAGCGCGAGTTATTGCAGGATGAAACAATGCCAATGTTGTTAAATGACGCATTATCTGTTTTATCATATAAACGAGAAGAGACCAAATGAGAATTTAGTTTTCTGGGAGGTTTCCACCATAATTTAGCAGTAATGCCAGTTCCTACAAGAAAGTGTTCATGTCTTTTCGCAATAAACTTGATATCAGCATACGTTGAAGGATGATACGGAGCAATCCAGGTAGGTGTCGGTGAAATATTTTCTTTGCTATTTTTCTCCAATAACAATTTTCGGTCTTTAGATAGAGCTTTCCGAATTTGATTTTGTACTCGACCTCTTGGATAACCTCTTCGCACCAAAGCATCTTCGAGATCATATAAATGATGTCTCGCCTGAAGATCATCTGAACAAATTCGCCTTATTCTTAGAGCTTGCGAATAAGCAATGGGCAAACGATGCTCGATAGGATGACATGAAGTAAAATGCAGATATTGACGAGTATCGGTTGGCTTGGTGTATAAATCTGTGGATAGATTGGCACCGTGCTTTGAAATTCTGGTATCAAGAAAGTTTACTTCGGAATCACTCTTTTCAAAGACGAATTTAATAGAAGGATGGAAATTATTAGCATAATCTTCAAACTGCTGCAAGGTTTCCCATCCATGCGTCCAGATCATAAAAATGTCATCGATATATCTCCACCACACTATTGGATTAAGGATAGCATTTGATAGAAGACGTTTTTCGAACCAATCCATGAAAATAATCGCGTAGTTTGGAGCCATTTTTGTACCCATAGCCGTGCCTTGTAACTGAGTGAAAAAGTTGTTGTAGAATTGGAAAGTATTCGTTGTTAGAACAATGTGTGCCAATTTTGATATAGTTTTTGAACTTGGGACTTTAACAGTTCTGGTTTCAAGAGCTTCGTACAATGCTTTCAGTCCATCTTGGTGAGGAATCTTAGTATACAAAGAAGACACATCTGCAACAACCAAAATAAAGTCTTCATTCATTTTACTAGAAAGTGCATTAAGTTTGGTCAAGAAGTCCGTTGTGTCCTTGAGATAAGATTTGACCTGCGTGGCTAGGGGCTTGATAATAGAGTCTATATAGGAGCTCAACTTTTCTGTCACTCCATTACATGAGGATACTATCGGTCGACCCGGACAAGGAGTTATGTTCTTATGAATTTTTGGAAGTAAATAGAATAGAGAGGTTCTTGGTGAAAGTGGCGGCTTTATTTTTTCAGCCGTTTCTAAAGAGAGTTTTCCATTTTGAACAAGTCTATCTAATTCGTCGGTAACTTTTTCACGGAGAATTGAAGTTTGATCAACCTCTTCCTTGCGATAAGTTGTGGTATCATTGAGTTGACGAAAGGCTTCTGTACAATAATCTGATTTATTCCAAACAACGACTACTCGGCCCTTATCTGCAGGCTTTATTACAATATCATTATTCTTTTTCAAATTCTTTAAAATGTCAAATTCTTCTTTGCTGAAATTACTTTGTGATCTTCTTACTTTGATCTGCTGAACATCTTTCTTTATGGCAGTTACATATGCTTTCGTAGCATGAGATTGGTCATGTTGTAACAATTGTGCACAGTATTTCGATGCGCTTGTAAGTAAATCGAAGCGATCAAATTCTTTTGGCTTAATTGCAAACCCTAGTCCTTTATTCAACACTAATTTTTCTTCTCGTGATAGTTCGTAAGAAGAGGACAAAGAAATAACTGTGCGATTTAATTCTTCATCAGTAACAGTGAGATTAGGTCTTTGGGGTGCTTTATTTCTAGAAAAGCGTCGATTACGTGGACGAGTTAATCGGAAATTTATGGAATCAAATTCATTCATAAAAATATCGTACATTTCGCGATATTGCAAGTTGGATAATCGAACTAGTTTATTCACTTTTAAAGAAATGTGGCGAATGGATGGTTGAGTCGAATTCTTTATAGTTCTTTCACACTTAGGAATTGAAAAACACAGCTCTTCATAATGTAATCTTAGATCAATAACCATTTCCATCTCCAATTTATCTGCATTTTACTTTGTCAATATCTGCATTTTACTTCATGTCATCCTATCGAGCATCGTTTGCCCATTGCTTATTCGCAAGCTCTAAGAATAAGGCGAATTTGTTCAGATGATCTTCAGGCGAGACATCATTTATATGATCTCGAAGATGCTTTGGTGCGAAGAGGTTATCCAAGAGGTCGAGTACAAAATCAAATTCGGAAAGCTCTATCTAAAGACCGAAAATTGTTATTGGAGAAAAATAGCAAAGAAAATATTTCACCGACACCTACCTGGATTGCTCCGTATCATCCTTCAACGTATGCTGATATCAAGTTTATTGCGAAAAGACATGAACACTTTCTTGTAGGAACTGGCATTACTGCTAAATTATGGTGGAAACCTCCCAGAAAACTAAATTCTCATTTGGTCTCTTCTCGTTTATATGATAAAACAGATAATGCGTCATTTAACAACATTGGCATTGTTTCATCCTGCAATAACTCGCGCTGCAAAACCTGCGCCATGCTCTCAACTGAAACTGAAGTGTTATCGCCTATCACTGAACTTTCTTATAACATCAAAGCTGCTAAAACAACATGCACATCATCAAACATCATTTATGGTCTAAGTTTTCGCAATTGTAATTTTTTATATGTAGGAGAAACCCAAAGAAGTTTGAGAGAAAGAATGACAGAACATCGATTTGACGTCCGCCATGGAGATGAAGAAAGGGTGGTTTCTCATCATTGTATAAAACATCAACACCTGGAAGAAGATTTAAGGGTGACAATACTGAAAGAAATAAAAGGAAATGATCAACAACGAAAGGTGGAGGAACTAAAATTCATTAGCCAACTAATGACTGACTGGCCTCATGGCCTTAATATGCAGCATGTGCTACAGAGGTCAGCGATCTATGAACCTAAATCTCCTACTTCCCTATGACTTTTGTGATTTCTTTTTTTATGATATAGAATATCTTGGAATATATCTTAGAATATCTAGGTAGTCTATACATGCATATAATGGAATTTTTAAAACTGTTTGTCGTTTAAAATTGTAGGGACTAAATGTCCTCTTTTTATATTTCTCCTGATGAAGATTGGTCAATCTCTGTCATCTTGTTGCCAATTGAAACCGGTAGAGACTGAATAATTATTTCAGTTTTTGATTTTTGCGACGTTTTGATCTTCTAAAAACTTGATAACGCATCGTTCATTCGATCCGTCGCCTCTGGAGTCGTTCATGAGAAAATAATTCTCTCATTTCACTAAACTGTATTTTGCATCTTCAACAGATCCGACTCAAAAATCAAATCTTAAATGAATTCATTTATCACTTTCATCCTCCATATCGCTTTTCTACGATCTTGTGAGCGACTTAATATCATACCAAGAGGATTAAGATTGCGTTCAAAGACCGCCGAAGCGCCTGAATCAGATAGACTGAATAAAAAATGGAAAGCAAAAACTCATAAATTGGAGATGGAAATGGTTATTGATCTAAGATTACATTATGAAGAGCTGTGTTTTTCAATTCCTAAGTGTGAAAGAACTATAAAGAATTCGACTCAACCATCCATTCGCCACATTTCTTTAAAAGTGAATAAACTAGTTCGATTATCCAACTTGCAATATCGCGAAATGTACGATATTTTTATGAATGAATTTGATTCCATAAATTTCCGATTAACTCGTCCACGTAATCGACGCTTTTCTAGAAATAAAGCACCCCAAAGACCTAATCTCACTGTTACTGATGAAGAATTAAATCGCACAGTTATTTCTTTGTCCTCTTCTTACGAACTATCACGAGAAGAAAAATTAGTGTTGAATAAAGGACTAGGGTTTGCAATTAAGCCAAAAGAATTTGATCGCTTCGATTTACTTACAAGCGCATCGAAATACTGTGCACAATTGTTACAACATGACCAATCTCATGCTACGAAAGCATATGTAACTGCCATAAAGAAAGATGTTCAGCAGATCAAAGTAAGAAGATCACAAAGTAATTTCAGCAAAGAAGAATTTGACATTTTAAAGAATTTGAAAAAGAATAATGATATTGTAATAAAGCCTGCAGATAAGGGCCGAGTAGTCGTTGTTTGGAATAAATCAGATTATTGTACAGAAGCCTTTCGTCAACTCAATGATACCACAACTTATCGCAAGGAAGAGGTTGATCAAACTTCAATTCTCCGTGAAAAAGTTACCGACGAATTAGATAGACTTGTTCAAAATGGAAAACTCTCTTTAGAAACGGCTGAAAAAATAAAGCCGCCACTTTCACCAAGAACCTCTCTATTCTATTTACTTCCAAAAATTCATAAGAACATAACTCCTTGTCCGGGTCGACCGATAGTATCCTCATGTAATGGAGTGACAGAAAAGTTGAGCTCCTATATAGACTCTATTATCAAGCCCCTAGCCACGCAGGTCAAATCTTATCTCAAGGACACAACGGACTTCTTGACCAAACTTAATGCACTTTCTAGTAAAATGAATGAAGACTTTATTTTGGTTGTTGCAGATGTGTCTTCTTTGTATACTAAGATTCCTCACCAAGATGGACTGAAAGCATTGTACGAAGCTCTTGAAACCAGAACTGTTAAAGTCCCAAGTTCAAAAACTATATCAAAATTGGCACACATTGTTCTAACAACGAATACTTTCCAATTCTACAACAACTTTTTCACTCAGTTACAAGGCACGGCTATGGGTACAAAAATGGCTCCAAACTACGCGATTATTTTCATGGATTGGTTCGAAAAACGTCTTCTATCAAATGCTATCCTTAATCCAATAGTGTGGTGGAGATATATCGATGACATTTTTATGATCTGGACGCATGGATGGGAAACCTTGCAGCAGTTTGAAGATTATGCTAATAATTTCCATCCTTCTATTAAATTCGTCTTTGAAAAGAGTGATTCCGAAGTAAACTTTCTTGATACCAGAATTTCAAAGCACGGTGCCAATCTATCCACAGATTTATACACCAAGCCAACCGATACTCGTCAATATCTGCATTTTACTTCATGTCATCCTATCGAGCATCGTTTGCCCATTGCTTATTCGCAAGCTCTAAGAATAAGGCGAATTTGTTCAGATGATCTTCAGGCGAGACATCATTTATATGATCTCGAAGATGCTTTGGTGCGAAGAGGTTATCCAAGAGGTCGAGTACAAAATCAAATTCGGAAAGCTCTATCTAAAGACCGAAAATTGTTATTGGAGAAAAATAGCAAAGAAAATATTTCACCGACACCTACCTGGATTGCTCCGTATCATCCTTCAACGTATGCTGATATCAAGTTTATTGCGAAAAGACATGAACACTTTCTTGTAGGAACTGGCATTACTGCTAAATTATGGTGGAAACCTCCCAGAAAACTAAATTCTCATTTGGTCTCTTCTCGTTTATATGATAAAACAGATAATGCGTCATTTAACAACATTGGCATTGTTTCATCCTGCAATAACTCGCGCTGCAAAACCTGCGCCATGCTCTCAACTGAAACTGAAGTGTTATCGCCTATCACTGAACTTTCTTATAACATCAAAGCTGCTAAAACAACATGCACATCATCAAACATCATTTATGGTCTAAGTTTTCGCAATTGTAATTTTTTATATGTAGGAGAAACCCAAAGAAGTTTGAGAGAAAGAATGACAGAACATCGATTTGACGTCCGCCATGGAGATGAAGAAAGGGTGGTTTCTCATCATTGTATAAAACATCAACACCTGGAAGAAGATTTAAGGGTGACAATACTGAAAGAAATAAAAGGAAATGATCAACAACGAAAGGTGGAGGAACTAAAATTCATTAGCCAACTAATGACTGACTGGCCTCATGGCCTTAATATACAGCATGTGCTACAGAGGTCAGCGATCTATGAACCTAAATCTCCTACTTCCCTATGACTTTTGTGATTTCTTTTTTTATGATATAGAATATCTTGGAATATATCTTAGAATATCTAGGTAGTCTATACATGCATATAATGGAATTTTTAAAACTGTTTGTCGTTTAAAATTGTAGGGACTAAATGTCCTCTTTTTATATTTCTCCTGATGAAGATTGGTCAATCTCTGTCATCTTGTTGCCAATTGAAACCGGTAGAGACTGAATAATTATTTCAGTTTTTGATTTTTGCGACGTTTTGATCTTCTAAAAACTTGATAACGCATCGTTCATTCGATCCGTCGCCTCTGGAGTCGTTCATGAGAAAATAATTCTCTCATTTCACTAAACCACCTCCCTATAAGCCATACTTTCCAACTTGAAAATCAATTTTCGAGCATATGTGAAGGAAAGCATTGTAAATGAGAAAATGCTTAAAAAAGTCAGAATCCATAGTTTCTTACCTTCGCCAGCGATTCCTGATATGATTGGAGCTTTGTCAACCACAGATTCATCATCAACAGGGACAGCTTTCGATTCCAAAGCAGGCTCAATTTGTTCTTTCTCCCTTTCTTTATCTTTTTCCATTTTCTTTTCTTCTTTAACCTTCTCAATTTCTTCCTTTGCCTATAAATCAGAGGGGAAATACTTAGATTAGGTGTCAATATTCGAATTAAATTATTGGAAATACAGTATGCTGTTTCAATAACAGTAGCTAAATTCAACCCAAAGAGCACAATTATCGTTATCAGCTCAAGATATCAATGTTGAAAATGCAAAAACCACACTAAGCTGTCTTAGCAATATGATGCGCACATAGACTAAGGTAATACAAATTGTATAACTGCCTTGAGATGTGTCGGTGGTAGAATGCATATTTTCTAGCTCTCATACTTCTCATGCGCTGCTTATGAAGGGCAGAATTATTAGCGATCATCATACGGGACTATGTGTCTCAATCTATTTGAGAAGTTACATTGTTGCGTAACAAAATTGCCCACCCAATAAAATTTGTAAAAAAATACGATTATCTTCATTACACAGTAATAAATACAACTCAATATTGAACAAGCACTTTAGTCTCGTGACAGTGGTCAGAAAAATGCAAAAAGAAACAAAATCAATAAAATCAACAGAAAGGTCGTTTTCTAAATGAGTCGATGTTTTAAATAAACTCAGACGGTTCTAACGCTGCATTGTGTGAGAACATTCGACAACCGAATTCATAATGAATGTGTTTTGGAATCCGTACCTTAAGAGCTCGCGCACGATTAAAAAACAGCACATACAGGGTGAGTCATAATGTGCGCAAAACTTTGGTGATGTCCTGTGATTACTGAACGGGGTACTCGACATTAATTTTAATGCCATTTTGTTCGTTAAGACTTGGGGTTTTGTATGATGTCACATCCTACAGACTTCTATGAATTTTAAGTATAAAAATTTGAAAATTGAATCATGTCATATTTTCTCAGTTGGTGAAATCTTACCATAGTTTTGGGCATGATTCTGCATCTGTTTAGTGATTCGCAATGACATCAAAATGATTCCACAATCCATTTTATTTCGTTCAACCAACAATCTGGACACAAACAAGCAATCTATGTTTTTTGAAGATTTTGAATTTGTCCTACAATTAGGAAATGTTTGATTTAACTAAGATATGCGAAATTTCAGCGCCAAAAGCTAAATTGTCTTTTTTTCGTTAACGATGGACTTAGAAACAAGATTGACTCTTGTGAAATTGTTCTATTCCAATAACGAATCTCCAACTGCTACTCTACGTGCATATAAGAGAATGATGTCCTTGCACAATGATCCATTTCCACCTTCAACCATCAGTCGACTGATGCAGAAGTTTGAGGCAACAAAGACTCTCCATGACATCCAGTCTCCTGGTAGACCGTCCATTGTCAATGAACGTTCCTCTGCTATCGAGAAGTCGATCACCAATCTTAAAGCTGCAAATCCACTTGGTCATACTAGCTCTCGACAAGTCGCGCGTGAAACCGCTATCCCTCAACGCAGTGTCGTTCGAGTCCTACATCAAATCGGGATGCATCCATTCCGAATATCCCGAACACAGGCGATAAGTGAAGAAGACAAGCTGAAGCGTCTTGACTTCGCGAAGTGGATATTGGAGAATGAGGAAATCCTGCCAAACATTCTTTGGTCTGATGAAGCTTACTTTAGTTTAGATGGGCTCGTAAACCGACACAACTGTGTGATATGGGCATACGAAAATCCAAGATGCAATTTGCCGAAGAATCTCCACTCACCAAAGCTTTGCGTTTGGATGGCAATTTCTTCAAACTTCAAATTGCAGCCCCACTTCTTCGAATCGACTGTGGATCAAGAAAACTACACTAGCATGCTCCGTGATCACCTCATACCTGAACTGCAAAAGAGGCGGAAGATGAAGTCTGTCGTATTCCAACATGATGGAGCTCCTCCTCATTTCTCGAAGAAGGCACGAGACTTTCTATCAACGAAATTCCCCGAAAACCGAGTGATTGGTCGTGGTTACGGTCATCCTTGGCCACCGCGGTCTCCCGATTTGTCCCCATTAGACTACTATTTGTGGGGAACTTTGAAAGCTCGCGTGTATCACCAATTTGTTCCGAGAAACATTAATGAGTTAAAGGAGAAAATCTTTGAAGAAGTTCAAAATCTTGAAACAGATGAGCTCCAACGGGCCATTAACCATTTGCTCGTCAGAGCACAATGTGTTGTCGAGGCTGATGGAGGATTGTTTGAACACTTGCTGTAAATTGTCTATCATCAGTAATAAGCTTAATTATAAGAAGTCCTTTGGAAAATTTGTTTTTAATTTGAATTTTGAACGATTTAAATTGTGAAATTTAGGTAAATTCTAGTGAATTCAAAATTAGCTAGAATACTGTCAAATAATTGAAAGAGAAAAATAATATTGCACACAGCAAAACCCCATGACATGCTAAACAATATGGAAGAGAAACTCAAGTCGAATAATTATTTTGGTCAGAGCTACAAGTCCTTGAAGTTTTGCGCACATTATGACTCACCCTGTATATAGCATATTGTGATTTTCGCACAAGGTTTACAGGTGTTTTCAAATCAATGCATTCAGACGAAAAAATTAACAGATGTCTCCGTGACTTTTCAAGTGGAATGGTGTTCCTGATCAAGACATCAATTTAAAATCATTCAGTCAAGAAAATTAATCACTGTATTACCACCTGTGCATGTATTTTCACTCTTAAAACTTCAATTTTTAAGTCTCTACCACACTTGCGTGGAACTTATGTTATAATCCTCGACACTGGTTGAGCTTGGTATCATACTACTCAAAATGTTGCATCGGAATAATAAATGCTGCTAAATCTGGTCATAGCAAATAGCGATTACAGCGAAAGAATTCTATTCGTCTGTTGAAAAAAAATGAATAGAATTTGTAAAATCATCAATTCCCTTTTCGCGAATTTGCTTCATGAAGAAATACTTGTTGCTTGCAATTATCAACTAAAATTGGAAATACTAAAACTTGCAAGATGTACTTTTGATAAAACTGGATCACTAGTAGACACTATGGATCACTATTGTCTCGATATAGGAGTAATGTGCTCCTCAGCGTTTATCTTTCTACACATCCCATGTCCTTTCCAAAAGTAGGAAGCAAAACCGACAAGGGGCGAAACAGTCCTCGTATATTCTCACCAAACTACAGTGAAATTAAACCATGAAAGATTTGTCGACTTTGCGTTAGTCTATTTTATACGCAAGCATGCTTTCCGTTGCTCTTAAAAGTTTATTTTTTTAGTTTTGGAGCTAATTGAAGTAGTGAAGACAAGTAACCTCAATATTCTTTTTATTGTTGTGGATTTCATAGTTTCTGAGTTATCAATTATCAAGTATACATTACTTTCTTTACTTTCATTGCTTCATAGTTATCATTCGCCTTCATACTCATAGTTTTCTCCACTTTTCTTGTTCTTTAACTTTTCATCTTCTGAAATGGAGAGAAATTCTTCCTCGGATACCATGACTGATTTTTTGGCATCGAAAATATACAGACCGAAATGCTTGCCTCTGCACAATGAAGAAAGATAGAATTTGCCCCTTCACTGCCTCTTCAACAGGTCTATAAGAAGAACACTCCTAAACCACAACACTTCATCAAATCAACAACACCATCACTGGTGGATTCAACAGCAGAAAGTCACCTTCAGCAACACAACAGCATTCACCAAATCGCTGGACATGACAAAAGCATTCGATACATTCCATTTTCATACACTCATCCACAAACTCCAGCAGACTAACACCTCTTCTCTCTTTATTCGATACATATTCGATACATAGCAAACTACATTAAAGGCAGGCAAGCCTCCACCACATACAACCAAAAACGCTCAACCAGCGAAAACATCAAAGTCGGTGGCCCACATTGATGAGTTCTTTCCCCTTTCTCTTCAGTCTTTGCATGTGAGACATTCCAATTCCAACAGACACCATACCCAAAACAACAAAACAACGGTCTACGCTGACGACATCACCATCACAGCCACTCACTCAAATATCAAGACAGCCCAGACAAACACCAACCTTGCCTCCACACTCTACTCTCATGGGTACAACAAAGCTATCTCCACTTCAACCCCAACAAAACTCAGCTCTCACTCTTCACACCGGATCCACACGAACACAGTACAAATATCGACAACATTCCACTAACAACTCTCAACGACAACCGGATCCTGGGCTTTAACCTAGATACTGATATATACATACAGGGGCCTCAATCCACTTTTTTTGCTACGGCAGTAAACTATTTTTTGCCACTTGCTTTACCATTGAAAAATGATGATAATGGAATGGCAGAATGAACATTTACAACGAATAGTTTTTGCCGCTAAATGTTAGATCATTTTTATTCAAATGAAGTTCTTTGCATTATCCTAATGTGAATTCAAACACTCACATGTAGTTTCAAGTTATGCGTTTTTCGAAGAGAATTCGAGGAAGCCCTAGAAATCGGAAAGGGCTATCCGACCGGTAGAAAGTTTGCTGGATATTTGGCATTTTTGTGAATGTGGTTTTTATCGACATTGAAATTTACTATTCAATTCTTATTTTCTATCTTTAATTTTTCAATCTCATTTTAATTAATTAACTGAAATTTAGCCGACAGAAAACTATCGTAGCCTTCACTCTAAAAAATTTGATTTTTAATTGGTTTTCCAGAAAACCAAGCGGTTCTCTGGAAAACCAAACTGGTTCTCTGGAAAACCAAACTGGTTCTCTGGAAAACCAAACTGGTTCTCCAGAAAACCAAAAGGATTTCTGGGAAACCAAATAGTTATCTGGAAAAGCAAACGGTTGTCCAGAAAACCAGCTTGGTTTGCAATTATATTGGGTCAACCAGCAGATCAATTTTGATGCAACAGGCAATCAATAAAAATTGCAACGTTTGACAGCAGCAATCAAATGATTGCGACTAATTAATGAAAATGCAATTGATTTTTGATGAATCCTGGTATTAAGTGTCGTGAAAATCACATTTGATTTTCTACATACTATTGCATGTCGAAGGAGATCTATTGACAGATCCTCGTTTGTGTAGAGTTGTAGACGGACATTCATGTTGGTGATAGCAGAGCTACTGATTTCCCAAAAAGTATATTAATTATTAACCACGTGGAATCCTCATCTATCAATAGTGATATGAATGATGGATAATTTGAGGATGATTTGAAGTGTTTAAAGTTGTGCTGATTAGGACCTATTCCGAGCCTATTTGTATTTCACATTCTCATTTCACACCAGAAATTTAAATTTCATGGACTCATTAACCACAAAGACTCTTCTTTAGAATTGAATGTTGGGCAGTTATGGAATTCTATCATTCTTTCTCCATAGATTAACACTCCGGTGTCTTCTTTATCATCTGCTGACGGATAGCTCTCTTTCCACAGACCTAGGATTAGGGAAGACTGCCTGCTTTCATTCATTCACCGTTACTTGCGCTGAAGCCGCGATTTTTTGTTTACATCAACGTGTGAGCAAATCATATGAATCATGTCACATGTTAAAATTTATTTATTTATTTATTACATTTGCACTTTCAGTTAAGAACAATAGTCACTTAATGTACACATATATATTATCACCAAATTACAGTAGCTGCAGTAAACAATTGTCGTTTAATTCGTGCTGATTTCACACGAAAAATTTTACTTTTGCATGCTTATTACATAGTCTTGATTTCGCCGTGTTTTGTGCAAGCCCAACATGTCACTTGCTGTGTAGAAGAGTTTATTTTGCATAGTATAATGCGTAACTCTCTTTTGTTGTTAACAGCCGAATTTACTTTGCATGCCGCTTATTGTACAGAAAAGCTCTTCTTGTGATGTTTGGTTCGCATGGCGTCGTTTGCTATGTGCATGCCGCTAATGGTGCACAAAATTTTGTCTGAAAAATGTATTGCCTATCATTATTCCTGATTACACTACAGTCAAAGCTCGTTAATTAAGACCATACATTCCAGATTTTCAATCTCTCAATTATCAAAAATATTAATTAAACATCAGCTTATGTATGCAAAAGATACAAAAATGCCGTGTGATCTTAATCAACCGATATCTTAATTATCCATGTTCGAATTAACGAGCTTCGACTGTATATGATATTATTTCTGACAGTACATATATATATATATATATATATATATATATATATATATGACATTATTTTCGCATCAACAAACATTGATTTCACAGTTGAGTTTTATTCCACACACATTTTCAGTAACATCGTACTATTTTGCGGTAATTCTCTAAATGCTTCTTCTACACAGTCCTAATATTGAGGATATCCTTCAGAGATTTTTTTTTCCTTTTTTCAGTAGCGAGTTCCACTCCAGTGGCAACGAGTATTGGCATCGAAAAATTCGACGTGGTTTTTTTGCGCTGCACCGGATTAGTTGGGCGTGCATCCTGCGGAAGCCTATCTGTGATTTTATTTACAATCTTGGAGAAGACTAGCAAATGTCTCAACTTCATGGGAAATTTTGTGACTAAAGACATCGTCCCTCGTTTTTCTTGTATTATTTTATGCAAGCTTGACTTGAAAAAAGTGAAAAATAAGAGACAATGACTTCTTGACATTTCGGAGGCTGTTCTGGGAAATCTTGTATGGTTTCAGATAAATTGTAAACTTCAAAATATCTCATTTCAGTATTCACGCATTTTTGACACATTTTCACAATAATTCTTTTGCACACCTTATTGAGCTTATCTTATGCTGAGCCAACAATTTGCGCATGCTGTTTTGAAATAATGTTAGTGTGAATGAAGTAAATACATTAGAGCATATCAGAATTATATTATAAAAAATGAATTAATAATATTATTTTGTGCTATTATTATATTAGGCCTATTATTTACTAATTAAATTTTATAGGAAACCAATATCGGGTCACTCTTGAAACCAATATTGGTTCTCCAGAATATCAATATTGGTTCCCTAGAAAACTAAGATATAAAAGCTGAAAACCAATTTTGGTTTCCCAGAAAACCGATGACTTTTGGTTTCCCAGAGAACCAATTTCATTTGGTTCTCTGGAAAACCATATTTGGTTTCACCCCCGGCCCGGGACAGGCTGAAATACCAAAATTGGTTTTCCAGGAAACCAATTTTTTTAAAGAGTGTTTTGACTTACATGATCAGTTCTGCCAGTATTGGAAAATTCACCCAAAGCAACGCAATTCATGTTCCATCACAGCTCTCACGGTTTCCAATTGCATGTGCCTTGCAGGCAGCACAATTTTACGCAAAGCTCTTTTTTCATAGAGGCCATCGTTGAGACGTGATTCCGATCTCGTTATTCATCTCATCCCCCATCTCGATTACTCTGATTGTGATGTGACTTGTTCATACTTATAGCGCATGGAATGTGATATAATGTAGGAGTTATATCAAGAAACCAGTCGACTCCTAGTACTGCAGTCTCATTGGATGAACGACATAGACATGATTGATTTAGACTACTAGATTTCTCCTGTTAACTGCTTCAAGAAGTCGTACCTCCATGCTCCGCCTCTGAACCTCCGGCACGAACCCAAAAGGACGCGATAGAGCGTGTACTATTACCTGATGTGCAATTATTCTGACTTACATCGCATTATAGTGGATACATCTGATTACAGTAGATATAGGTTGATTTTCCTCAAACGTGTGGAGAAAAATATGTTGTTTGAGGTATTGCTTCAAAATCCCTAAATAATTCAATTAATTATATAACACAGTTTCAGTTGCTTGGGCCTCGTCATTGTTAAATTAGCAGATTTCATGTTAATCAGCATATTTGCATCATTATTTAAAGCTATCATAATATCCTTCAGATATCAGGTTGAAATTGGGAGAGAGTAGCTACATAACTATTATTGAAGAAATAAAGGGTCTTAGATCGACTAACTTTTATTTCATGAAAGTGCTCCTCAAAGGCAGAAACGATTGCAAAAAGGGGATGAGCGACAACATAGACTATTAAGTCGATAACTTTGATGAAAACAGCCATCATCAATTGCGAAACTTATTTACATTTCCATTTATATTCTGGACTTCACAATATAACATTAACATGGATTTTTGAGGAAAATAATAATGTAGGACATTTGAGGGGCGTAAGCGCTTGAAAATGTCCTACATTGCTGCCCGAAAATATCGTGTTATCAGTGTTGTGCGTGATTGAAATCGACTGGGCACCAATATAGGAAAAAAGCGGCCAGCAATGCTATGAATACACATGTAGACTCTAACTGAGATTTCTAAAACATATTTTGCATGCATTGATATAGATATCATCATTACGTGTTATCAGTGCTGTGCGTGATTGAAATCGACTGGGCACCAATATAGGAAAAAAGCGGCCAGCAATGCTATGAATACACATGTAGACTCTAACTGGGATTTCTAAAACATCTTTTGCATGCATTGATACAGATATCATCATTACGCGATACATTGTCGTCTTCATTTTTTCACATTGTACCACAGCTAAATTACTCACAAAATAGCATTAACATGGATTTTTGAGGCCAATAATGTAGGACATTTGAGGGCGCTGAAAATGTCCTAAATTGTTGCCCCAAAATATCTATGTTAATAATATTGTGCGTAATTGAGATGGACTGGGCAGCAATGCTATGAATGCATGTGTAGATTTACGCTAAGACTTTTGAAATATCTTTCACATGCATGGATACAGATATTATCATTAAGAGAGAGACATTGCTGCCTTCTTTTTTTCCACATTATAACATAGCTAAATTGCGCACTATAAGTACTACTGCGCTGACGAAATTATTCACGACATTGAAATGTCTTTGAAAAATAATGCAGAAAAGTTCTGAAATAAATGGGTATAATTATTATGCAGGGGTGTAATCAGTCACTTTAAAAGTATTTTGGTAGTCTTCGTAGAATAGTAGCTACGTGACTGTCCAGGCGATCTTTTGGTCTAGAGGTTGAGCCCTGAATGTGTAATCTCTTCAGAATAGAAGTTAGCCGTGGAACTTAAATGATTACTTGCTGTTGAAAATCACGCAAATTTCTCGGGTTACTGTAAATTAACAATTAGAATGAAATGAGACAATCGATGGATCAAGTTGTCATGCAAAAAAATGTGTTTTACAATTAGGTCCAATTCCATTGCACCATCAACAAAACATCAATGTTAGTCGAAATCCCGAATTTTTTGCCATCTTTTACTGTTTTGGTTATTTTTTGCCACTACCACAAAATATTTGCTTTCTTCCCGAGTGAGACCCCTCCATGTGCAACACAATTCAACATTTGCGAAAAAGCGAAGCAAACCCTCAACATTCTCTTATGTCTCACTTCCAACAATTGGGGAAAACAGCTAGAGACCTTGTAGGAGGCCATCACACACATCCACAGTATGGTCACCAATCAGCTCACAAACAAACATCGACAAACTGCAAGCGATATAGAACAAAGCGCTCAGAATCGTCACAGTATGCACACGCGACACAAATAGACAACACATACACAACGAAACACACGTCTTCCCCATTGCTGAACACCTTACACTACACGCAAAACAGCTTTTAAACAAAGAAAATGTCAACAACACCCTGTTCATCTCCTCATGCAACAACCAACACCTCTCAGACAGCAAAAACCTACAATTTTTAGCAAAGGGAAGTACAATTCCCCCAATCACAGTCATCCAACAGAAAAACAAAACACTCACCACGCTGGCACATACTTAGCGAGCAGACAAAACAACAAAATCATTAACGCCATCCCCCAACTACAATTCACAAATCAGAGGTCGACTATTAGGAAAAGCTGTTTGTTTGCATGTAGCGAAAATGAGTTGATTTCTTAAGTTATAAATGATTGACAGTACATATCAAAACATGTATGTTAAACTCTTAATCATCTAATTCTTCATTTCTTCTTCTGAATCTGTCACACTTCAATAAGGGTGCCTACTAATATCATTTTTAGATCACGAAGTAGTATTATTGCTGCCACTTCTATCGCATGATTTCAATAATTATCGACACACCCATGCAGTGATTATCTTCTCAGGAGGAAATAAAGCATTTCATATTCCGGAGTAATTTTCAGTTCAATGGAAATTATTCTCTACCCTCAAAAACCAACAAAATATTCACAACAAAAATTGATGAAAACTACACGACCTCGGTCTTGAAAGATCACACATGCACACTGATGCAATGACAATTTTCTTTTCAGTAGGAGGACATAAAGTATTTATCATTATCGTAGGATTGTAGGATTGTCTTAATTTCTGAATATTTCAAGGATGCATTTATTATTCATTATTTCATGCCTGTGGTCTGCTAATATTGCTTGGTCATCAAATCACTTTGGTACACGATACCCTTTTCAACTTCCTGACGGAAATTGTGGCCGGTAGCCCATCTCACTGTCCTCCAATCGAAACCGGTTGAAGCTATTAGAATGATAACTGATTTGAAGAGACGTTCTTTATTTTCATCCAAAAGCATATTGAAGTATCGTCCAACGATCCGTCTCTTGAGCTGCTATTTATTTAAGAAGCTGAAATATTTTCTTACCTTTGTCTCTTCTTTTTCGCGGGCAATAGCCTCCTGCTCCTGTTTGATGACGTCATATTTCTTCTTCGGATCAATACGTTCCGCGGCTCGCTCAGCAACACTCAACTCTGACTGGTCCATCATCTCTTTGGGCATTCTCAGTATGAACTCTGTCAACTGTTCTTCCGTCTTCAGCTGCTCTGGTAAATACATGGCACGTGTAATTAGAAGCAAAGTAATAGGAATATGACGCTCCAAATGTAGATGTAGCCATTGTTCTAGTTGTCTTCGCAGCCGTTCCTCCGACAAACCAAATGCACGCATACCTCTTTCTCGACAAGCTGAAATCAACTCCCACACAGCCATGGTTTCAACTCCACCATCGCGAGCGATTGCATAATCATCGGCTACAATATAGATGATTGATTCTAAATTTTAAAAACTCATCTAAAAATTATCTTATTGGAGAGACCAATTTCGCGAATTAATTATGTTGGAGCGATTACAAGATGTACACTTGAAGCAATGTCTGTTGTTGATAAATAGCGAACACGACTAATCTCGAGTTCGCACTTTCATGAAATATGAGGCATAGAATGAGATAAGTAACACCCTTTTACCTTTATCTTATTTCATATTTCTAATTTCAATAAAGTATGAACTCGAGATTAGTTGTGTTCGCTGTCTATGAATTTATCAACGAGAAGCATTGTTTCAATTGCCTCAGAAGTCGGTTGCCCCAATCTGAAACAATACATGCCAGGAAAACGCCCATTCTGAATGTAATTGGCGAATAATTTTCTCATTTACGATATCGAGAAAAATCACTCCAGGAGTATATGTGAATTTTGTGTCTTTTCCACATCCGATCATATCAATATTAGTGAACTCGTCGTAATGTCTTGACATGAGAAATTGTAAGCATCAAGGTAAGTTCAATGGTAGTAGCTGGAATATCCCGTTCGCTCACTTCACTCGCTCCCCAGTGAATGGCTGATAACTTAAATCATTCACTCACTAAAGTTCGAATGCACTGCATCTGAGGCTGAATCGAATCAAAGCTGATTTCTATGAATAGTTGTCTATTGTGGTGCACATGCATAGATATCATTGACGAAGCACAATAGACCCAAGACAGAAAGGCGGCCAGTGAACGGACATGCGATTAACTTTTGATTTTCACTCTTTCTACTTGCAATAGTTCATCTTATGCATTATCGAAAATATCCTTACCCGCTCCCACCCGTGACGAAGTTTCTAATGGCACCCGTGAACTGCGAAAAATCTTTATCCGTACCCGCGGGTGTGGGCGTAAACGAGTATATCCGCAGGTCACTATTCTCAACAGATGCAACCATCACGAGACATACTTCGTTCTTTTGGGTCTCGTCAGTCGTGAGTAGGTTCAAACCAGTATAATTAATAGTATAGTTTTAACATAGTTTCGGCAAGAACCAACCAGCTTTGTATGTCTGACTTTTATTTTTGTCAGACTCACAAGATTCACTGCACAAAAATCACGAATACTTCGTATCAAAAGATAATGCTGCGGTAAGTCAGTCATCAGTACATAGGTACTCGCCTAGTCATGCTTCGACCATAAACTGGAACACTCAGACTCAGACGTGCAGGGTCCCACACGTTGAGGCTGACAGATTAGGATACAGAATAAGTACCAGAAAGGCACTGGAAAATGAATGAGAATAAATCGCCCTTGACTTGACGATAGTTTGACAAGAGTTCCTTATAGTCCCAATACCGGAGAAGTGAGTGGACAGCACGGAGTTCATCCTCTCATTAAACATACGAAAGGCTAATAACATATAATTTCCCGCAGTCCAGACACTGAACTAATATTGCATGGACTCATTCTTGTTCTATCCTATCCACCTTAATACAACTCCTCTGAGCAACGCATGAAGACTGTCACTACCCCCCTATACAAGTAATCAAAACGCACAATAGCAATACAATTAAATTACAGCAGAGAACAATCAAGTTAATGGACTTCGTAGATCGCACATGAAGGATATTTTGAAGAAGATCCGCAGCTCGCAGGCCGCATCTGACCCGCGAGACACATGTTACCGACCCTCTGTTATATAGTGCTCATCGTGAGATATTTCCAGAGAGCATTGATATTTAGAAACATTCATAGCAGAATTGCGGAAAACAGATGCGTAAGAGAATTGATGGTTCTGCAATAATCTACAGCCTTTAAATGCAAAAATCAACTCCATGTGGACTGATCAACTTCAGTATAAATTAGGAGCAGTAAATAGCTTGGATAGGATAGGTCAGTGCTTATTTCCGCAGCGCTTTGAAATTAGACTTCATTATACGCAATGTTTCAACGAAACAATGCTATCGATGTCACTGTGCAGTATCATTGAAAAATAAATCAGGAAAACGGAGCAGACTAATGGATAGAAATGTTATGTAAACACTCGCTTGCTTATTCACTTCAATACTCGCTTGAACTCATTCATTTCACATTCAGAGTTTACAGAAGAAATTTTAGCACTACTCGTATTACACATGACAATGATCTCGAGTGATATGTAAGGGATAATTCATTTAGCACTTGCATGTCGCAGTAAAATAAATTTTACTACAATTTTCAGGGCAAATTTCAGAGCACAATACAATTCTCGAGCGATTCTAGGGCATCCCGGGAGTCGGTCGTCACCCTGTACTTTGAGCTTGTATGCATTATAACTTAACCTATTTGGGAAAACATGTGCATCATTGATAGTTTCAACTATTAAACAACGTAGATTTCTAGATTAAGTAAGAACCGCGTATCAACTCTCGATCTACACGAATTTTCAATACTTAAAGTGAATATTTGGACAACTACTTTAGGAAGACATGGAATTCTAAGTACTCAACACCTACCTTTCAATGCACGCACTCTCATCTCCAGTTGCACTCGGAGGATATTGCTTGTACCAATGGGAACAATTTCCAAAACTTTGCATAGTGCTTTTAATTGCTCATGGTTGAGTGTATCTAAAGTGATGTCATCCTCGAATAAACTGCAGTAATTCATTATATCTTCATCTTTTGGTATCTTTCCAGTCTCTCTTACCATCTGCAGGAATTCTGTAAATTCTTCAGCTTGCTTCTGGTCTTTCATTTTCCCTACAACTGAAGTCTCCTTCAGTGTGTCCTGGAGAAATTTTGCCATTTCCAGTTTAGCCTTTAGTCTCTGAAGATTTTTCACCTTCTACAAAACAGCAAACAAGCAAAATTAGAAAACCCTTCAATGCTTATGAAGCAGGAAGCAGATGTGCATGTGGGCTAAGATAACAGATGGCCGTAGATTTTTTTAAAAATCCACATGCGTGAACACTTAAAATTATGAGAACTGTGCTACCTCAAAGATGAGCTCTTCCTAATAATAATATGCTCCGGGAATAAATATATACATTGTTATGCATTTGGTGGAGAAATTTCATTATATAAAGCTTCAGTTATCGCAGCAGACTGAAGGTGCGTTTACATCAGACCGAAAGCGATAGCTAGAAAATCGTGACGATCCGGTATCATCCTCACGACGCATCGTCTAGTCACACTGTTAACAATTTAACTATTTATCGTTATGATTTAATTCTTTTTTGCTCAGAGGCATTCATTTCTTGGTCTCCTTGCTGCAACTGGACATTTCCGATAAAGCTATGAATATATTCAATCCACTTCCTGTTCATGCTATTGCGACTGATTAGTTTGTGACTGTGAGACAATTACTGTTTTGCCAATCCCCTCATGAATGCCTTGCAGCAATCTTTGTGAGCATTGTTGTTAAATTACTGTGACTGACTTTAAAGATGTTGTGAGCATCATCTTGTTCCCACAATATTCAACAAATTTTAGATATTTTGTTTTTTGGCCATCGATTGGTTCCGGATCTCGTGGAGTGGGATCTGAACATTTGATCAAGTAAATCAACACCTGCTTTGACATGATTGAATTATGAGATAATGTCTGGCTTACATTTTGTCACCTCCCTTGAAACTGTCTTATCATAATATTGACGAAATCAACATTGACTTGTCGACTTTCGCTACGCATGCGGATATGCGTCCGTGATGTGTGGACCACCTAAGACCTACTTTGATAAGTGTGTCAATATGACAATGATTGAGTAAAAGGGTAAAAATAATGAAAAAGTCACTTTGAATAATAGTAACTGTAACTTTTTAAAGTTTTATGGTTGAATTTTGAGTTGATTTTTAATATTGCCAGTTGGTAGGGCGAGGTTTGATGGTTCAATTTGTTAGAAAATAATAAAAATATGATGTATTCTATATTAATAAAATGAACTATCCGGTACCTGATATCTAATGCGGTCCTACCAAATATGTACTGGTACCCCACAAACACATCTAGGCCTCCTCGAATGCATTGAGAAGCGTGTCAAGAATCTTATGGTGAGAGACTCGCTGACGAGTTGCAGCCGCTCTCCGTCAGAAGGGATGTCGCTTCACTAAGTATCTTCTACAGATGCTATTTCGGCAGAAGCAGCTCTGCAGTAAATGAATGCGTACCCAAAACTTAAGGTATTCTCCAGAAATACATGTAAAGCTATTGTACTAATATGCCATCATGTGAGCTTATAACGTACATGCAATGTGAATAGCTTGAAAAGCTGCTTTGTTCGCACTGCGCAGCTTCTTCTGACTACTTTCCTTGATCAATACAATCTTGATACTTTCATGAGGCATGCGAACAGGTTTCTAATGCAGAAATGACTTCGGCAGGAAAAGCAGGAACGTGGGAGTGTTCATGGACATGTTGGGAAACTGCCGATCGGTAATTTGGTGTTCCTTGCTTCTGGTGCTCAATTTTCTGGAGCTTTCTCTGATGTAAAAAGACGGGCACTCAGAGCAGGCAATTTTGTATGTAGTTCCACTCTTGTCATCATCCTTTGGTTTTAGGAAAGAGGATTTCTTAAACTGCAGCCACGCTTGTAAACAATTCCAAAACCATACTCACGACATGCACGAGATTTCAAATTTACTCAGATTTATTCTTAGATTTACTCCGACCCTTTCTACACATGTCACTCGACGACGCATCAGAGTTCCGGTCGTAAAAATTTGTGAATAAATTTTGATTACCTGAAGATTTATTTTAAATCAACTCTACTCTCAGGTTGCCTATTTTCAAAGAAATATACAAGGTGTTTCAAAAGTAGGCTAACAGTAGAAATTGGCCTTGAAAAGCTATATCTTAATGCTATAGATTAATAAGCTATGTCATAATAATCTTTTTCACGATGCCACAGATAGCTAATATGCCTTGTATTCGTAAGGGGCAAAAATTCAATACTCTTTGACATCGCGTAAATCATATTAAAATATCTCATGATCTCCAGTGTTTTCATGCCTACATATTTCACTACAACCCAATTTGAATCTATACCGATCATGAGAAGTCGAATAACTATCCAACATCTATCAAAAAAAAATTATTAGGAAACCATGTAAACAAGATAGTAGTTGTTTCAGTGTTACTGCGGAGAAGGAAGAACAGCTGACATTCGAATGTCCTCCACGCCCCTCAGCCTGGTGCACGAAGACGCTGTCGTCAACACAAGACAGGGAGGCGAAGAAGGAAGAACAGCTGACATCCAAATGTCCTTCACCTTTGTTAATTCCAGCCTCCTCTTAGACCATCGTCAGAAGCTTCTGACGATGGCCTAGAGGAGGCTGAAATTAATAAAGGTATTAACATTAAAACAACTACCATTTTGTTTGCTTGGTTTCCTAACAAAAAAATGAACAAATGAATAACCAAAGCCTATTCAACATATCAAAAAATTAATCAACTTAAAGTTGCAAAAATTCACGAACGCAAATGCTCAAATGTCCACCATGGACATCGGCACATTCTTGTAGTCTTTCGGCCACACTGTGGCACACAGTTCTGCATAAGTTCCTGTCATCACTGATCTCTTGACAGGCATCTGTGATGTAGGAGCGGAGTTGAGAAAGTGTGTGAGGTTTTCGTCCGTACACTTTCTCCTTTACAACGCCCCAAAAGAAAAAGTCCATCGGAGTTAGATCGGGAGAGCGAGGAGGCCAAAGGATGCTACCACATCTCCCGATCCACTTTCCTGGAAAAGTGTCATTCAGATAGCTTCTGACACTCACTGCAAAATGCGCTGGTGCACCATCCTGCTGAAAGTACAGCTCATTGAAGTTGTTCAATGACTGCATCTCAGGAATCGCAAAGGATTGGAGCATTTGAAGGTACACCTCAGCCGTCACAGTTCTTTCAAAAAATACTGGCCCAATCACACCGTTGCTTGACATACCGGCCCAGACGGTTAAGCCAGGCTGGTTCAGCTCATTTGTTGATACCATGTGCGGATTTTCAGGGAACCAGTAGACACAGTTATGTCTATTTACGTGACCTGATAGTTTGAAACTGGCTTCGTCAGACCAAACTATCTTGTCAAGCAAATCTGGGTTCTCCCGAATTTCCGACAACATGAGCACAGCAAACTGCGTCGTTCAGCATCATCCGGTAGAAGGTGCTGCAACAGTCTGGGTCGGTATGGTTTCAACTCAACTTTCCTCATCAGTCTCCAAGTAGAGCTTAGAGAAATGTCCAACTCCAATGAGGCTCTTCTTGTTGACTTCTTCGGACTTTGAACAAATGTTTGGGCCACTAGCTCCTCGTTTGATGTTATTGAAACTGATCGAGGGCGTCCTGACTTCGGTGCATTCTCTACCGAACCGGTCTTTTCAAATTTATCTCGAATGCGATAAATAGCAAATCTTGATGGAGGATTGCTGTGAAAGGCATCTATCCATTCCATTCGCACCTTTTCAGCATTCTTGTTTTTCCAAAAGGATTTCAAAATCCATTTTCTCTGATCATCTTTTAGATGACCTAACATGACAGAAAATGAGCAGCAAATTCAAAAAAGCTTCAAGCTTGTTTAATTCACTTCAAGTCAAACTAACAGTGTTTGATTCAAATCAAATTAATTGAACATATCCATGTACGTAATGTCAGATTGGTGCTATATCTTGTCCATGATAGATTTCAAAATTCCTTTGCCAATGGAATGCTACTGCATAGACTTCTAAATGATAGTAGCAATTACTTCGAAGTCTATGGCTCATGTTGGACTGATCATGGATATCCATCGACTGATTCAGGTGTAAATCGCCAATAGAACGGTCAACATAGATTTCCTAGGGCAAAATCAACTGTTAGCCTACTTTTGAAACACCTTGTATATATATATTTATATTAAAAAGATTTTTGGCCAATTCTTTTGCACTGAGAGAAATTTTTCTTGTTTTACTTAATTCTCAATTGAAGTACCGGATTGGAACTGATCTGAAATTTTTTGATGATTTATGAATTTTTTGTTAATTTGATGTTTGCAAATTTTGGCTTCAGCTCATTTTCTTTACACGCTTGATTGAATATTGTGTAATTGTTCAGTTCAATACACTTGTGAAAATTCTTTCTGTTTTTCCATAGTTGTTCTTCGTTTTTAGATAATAATTACAAAATTATGAATGAATGCCACTTGATTTCAAATTAGTGTATTCCTTTTCGCGACGTTTCGTACTCAACTGTCCATTTTCAAGCTAACAATAAGTGATGTACATGCTAAGGGATATGAAATTTGAATTATATCCAAAATACAAAAATTCCTACAGAATACACAGTACAAAATTGCTGAACAAAGATATGAATAATAGATATGAGTGAATATAACAGCTGCAATGCACTTAAAAAGTTCTACGCTGACTTATAGCATAGAATCATGAAATTCTTGAAAGAAAAGATGCGTTTTTCATTTCAAGAATTAATATACAATAGTATTTTAATAAACAGTGTCATTTGATGTAAGCCTTAAAATATTTTTTCAAGTACGTATAACTAACAGTCTTTAATAATTAATACAGAAATGCATTTGTACTCGAAATTTGAATATGTAGTTTTAAATTTCAAAAGGTGCATATGTATTTTGACATTCTGAAAGATAAGATTTGATTTGAACTTGCAAATAGTGTATTCATTACACACAAGCTTATTTAACATAAACGAGGCACAAGTTAATGTTAGAAAACATTTAATCCAACACATAGATATATGCAACATTTGAGCCTACCGCGAGATTGAAAAAAAGCATTATAGAAAACATTCGACCGTCAACAGTCGAGCTCGTCTCCACCAAAGAACCAAAGACTTCAATTCAATTCCGTCAGGCGAGTGAATTGAGGGTGGTGTTGTCATTAAATCGAATTAATCGAGGGTGCTGTTGTCTTTTATTCATTAGTTAACTGCTAGATGTCATTTCCTTTAGATATTCAATATATTGCGACAGACTTGTTAAAATAGTTAATTCCAACTTCTTGTAACTAAATTTTTGGATTTAGTGCAAAATATTCATTCTCAGCGCTTTAGGCTTGGAATATTTATGTGATGATAACGATAAGTTTCAAGTAAGTTTCATGTATAAGCTTGGCATGTGACATTCTGTTTCGATTATCTCTACTTGGTGAGGCGTATGCACACCCATGCTGATGGCATTTACTAAAATAACTTAACTCTACGGTGGCAACTGTTTGATACGGTAGACAGCAAACTTTTCAAGACATGTTCTCACAATCCTCAAAAATGCGGAGCAAACTAATAGTAACCTAAGTAAAGCAACGATTTCCTACCATCTACAGATATGTCCGTGTCTCACTAAAAAAAGGTCCCTATGTGGTGGTGGCATACAAATCACAACACATACACGGAACTGAATTTCTCTAATTGTCCTTACATCCGCCATCAAAAAAACGAATCTCCGCAACTCGAAGATAGAGTAATTTTGCTGCAAATTGGCAATTCTCATAAACAGCAATATATTGACAAGTACATGTATTTCATTTCTTTCTTATCGATATAATACAAAATATCTAGCTCAAAAATTTGATTATAAATATCCTAGGTTGATGGTATTTCACTTCCCTACCTAGTAGGCATGAGTTGCAGGATGGAATAAGAAGACGAGGCTATTAGGAGAGTGCTAAATATGCCAAAAATGAATTTGATTGGAGCATTAGCCAGAAGCGCAACTTTATCAGATAGAGTTTAATTAAGCTGCAAGCACAAGATGAATGAAACTAAGATACAAGTGCGTCAAAGTAATTTATAAAATATAGGTACTATTAAGAGAAGAGAAATACGCCCTCGATTTTTCTTGTTTCAAACATCAAAGACATGCTTTTTACAACCTCTCTTCAGGTCCATAATGAAGGATTTTCTCAAATTTTGAAATCTCGTTAAATTCTCATGTTTTAATTCATCATAATCCTGATTCACATTTATGGTCTGAATAAAAATCATCTCTATTATAAAGTTGCATTATTTTACACAGTTCATGTATGGGTATTCAAAAAGTTTAATTGAAGTTAAACAATTTATTATTTGACCCCCAAGCCGTGGCCATCCTGATTTTTGAGAGTATTTGCTTCGGCAAGTGCAGATGTGCTAATTTAATGCACGCATGTAGTCTTTAGATTATTTCCTTCTCACCTCTTTGTGTTCAGTTTGAAAAGTACTTGGCAGCATAAACGGGAAAAATTTCAAATAGAATGGCAAAAGGAGCTCCATGAAAGGGATGATAAGAAACACCATAAACGGTACTAGTCGAAACATGTCGGATGTCGTTCGTACCAACTGCAAAGACAATAATACTTTTTTGACAAAACAAACACATTTACATTCGTTGATACTACTTCATATTACCTGCTTCCGTTCTCTCCTTGACAGTGTTTTCCCCCTCAATAATCCAAAAGCAATTCGAATTGCAACTCTCATGTCCAGAACTAACAATCGAATACCGTGGTAATTATGCTTTGCTTCATCTTTAATTGACTGCCACAGGGGCTTCTTTTCCTTGGATAACTTCTCTTGCTTTTCAAGCAACTTTTCAACTTCACGAATGCCGCCGATGACCTTCTTTTCCTTTTCTTTCTTTTCAAGGATCTTAACGGTCTTACCGACTTTACTTTCTTCGATCCAATTTGCACGGGTTGTGTGAATATGTCGTTTGAGAACGGGTAGCTGATTTTTCTGTCTGAGAATATTTGATGGAATGTACAGCAATTCAAATTCATAATTGGTCCCAAGATAAGGAGGGGAAGACGCAAGAGCTCTTACAGGTTTGGTTTGATATGAAAGACAGAAAATTCGTTGATTTTTGTTATCCAAGATGGATCCACAACAGAAACAAGTTCGTTGATGTATGTAAACAGTTTTGCGAATATTATGAAAGTCACTTTTTCCATTCAAATTAGACAATTGTCTTGGCAATCGATATCTAAGGGCATTCATAATTCATTTCCGTCAGATTTCCATTTCAATCTGAAAGTTGAAAACCAATTTTCAAATCAGATGTAAAATTAGCTCATACAAAATCTCGTAAAGGAGTCATGAATAACACAGTAAATCAAAATATATCAAAATGATGATAAAAAAAGTGTCAACAAGAATGTGCAAGTAATTGGATAGCACATTAAATTTGAAAATTTAACGTGCGTGTTCAACTATAATTCAGTTCCCACCTCTAAGCAAGAGTACACAGTGGCTAGTGTCTATGATCAGGTTACAGGCATGGCGATTGAAATGGTGATTTTTCAGTGTTTTCCGATGTATAAAACGTCGCAATCGTGGTGATCATGTTGCCAATGGTTGCTCAACTGGTAAGGGGGCATACGATTGCATATTTCCATCCATGAAGTTAGAAAATCAGAAAGCTGTTAGATATCAATGATGTATGAACCATAATTGTATTCGACCCAATATTTTGACAGTCACAGTCAGCGTCAGGGCAAAAACCTGACTTTCCGAGCATCGATCGGCAATGGAAAATACTCGTACTTCTGTTGAGATTGCTTACTTTTGGTTCTTTTCATATTCATCCTCATATTCCCTTCTTTCTTTAATTTTATACAAGCCAGTATCGCCATAACCATGGACCCACTATTGCTGCGATTGCTTTAGATATAATTGAAAGCAAATTTCATGAGAACAAAGGCAATTTATCTTTCCTTTATCGTTGATATGTGGGTCATTCCACGTCATTTCAACAAATTTCAATGTTGTTTGGCTGACCTCCTCAAAATTAGTCTATATCGTGATATTTTCGAGCCCAGGGTCTATCTAGAGGAAATCCAAAATATTTTCGAAAAATTCGAACTGCTTCCACTATTCTGGCACGCTTGAAATTCGAATAAATTGAAATTTTTACAAATTTCCACAAAAAGCAGTGTTTCTTTCACCTCGCATATCTCCGGTGTCTTGATAAGAACTTGAATATGATCAGTGAATATGAACTTGATTTTTGGTGATTACTAAGATATTGTACGACTGGAGATGTGTGTTGTATAGAGGTTTTTCAACTATTTCTGAGAAAAAATCCTCAACATTTTCAAAAACAAAAAAATTTTGAATGTTTTTTTAAAAATCTCGATAGTTTGATTATTTTTCAAACAATTTTTAAAGACACATTCAACTAAGCGGCAGCTTGTGATGTGTGGAGGCATATACGAAGAATCTTTGAAAAATATTACAAAATTTTCTTTCGATGTGGATAGAGCACTTGAATTAATTTAAAATCAGTGACTTCGTAAAAATAGTATTATTTATCATAGTCTAAGCGATGTCTCGCAGTCGTAGCGAGTAAATGGATCATTGGGGTTAAATGGTTTGATATTGACAATCTAAATCCATTGGAATATCTATCTTATTAGATCTGGAAAAAGGCTTATTTTGAGTTTCAAATTTAATTTAAAATTGAGTGTCAAATTGCGTCTACTTATCAATGTAATGAAAGTAGCATTGCAAGAAATCATCAATATTTCGTCATATTTATGGAGTATGTTGCAGAATCATGCTTAGAATCAAACATGCTTTGTGGATATTTGCTGTCTACCGAGAATTACACAATTTTATCGATCTTCTAATGGCATGTCTGTCAAGCTTGGTTATCCAGAGCCAACTGTTTTCCGCGGAGCGCGGAAAAACGGAGAAAACCGCGGAATTCTGTATATTCCGGAGAAAAGCGTGGAATTGCGTGAAATTCAGAAAAATGAGAAATTTCAACAAATGAAGACATAAGATATCAGTCAATCCATTAAATGCCTTCAGACTCTATCGCACTTAAATGAACGAATTGCATAGTTCATAGTATTTGAGTCATGCACGTATCAACAATCGTGATTGGAGGGGAATGTTAAAGGGGAGTACTGGAGATCCGTGCGTATGGGAAAGAATGAAAAAACAACTTGTGTCGTGTCCTACATGGCCATTTGCAAAACAAAATGTCTCACGTGTCGACGCGAATAACGGCAGCTAGTAGAGCCAAAGAGTTTGGAAAACATTTTTACGCTGATGGTGGTATTTTATTTTGCTCAGTATGTAACAAAGCGATTGATCATATTCGCTCTCAGACTTTAAAAGATCACATCAAAAGCAAGAAACACGAAAATATATTGCAGTCGCTGGAACCAGAAGCCAAGAGACAGAGAACGATTGATTCGACTTTCCAAGGGGCTTCAGATGCGAAATTATCAAAGGACGCTTTGGTGAGTGATTTCGTTCAAATGTTTGCAGAAGCAAATATACCCTTGGAAAAGGCAGACAGTGATTCAGTTCGTCAATTTTTACAGAAATATGTTCAGGGAAGTGGTTCTATTCCTAACGCTTCAAATCTTCACTCTAACTGGCTTCCCAAGCTATTTGTGAATAGAGATACTCAAGATACAGAATATTTTTACAAAAGGCGAAAGCATCGCGATTCTCACAGATGAAACAACTGATCCACTGAATTGTCCACTTCTGAATATTCTGTTCCGACCTCTCGAAAACGAAGATTCAAAATCATATTTGGTTAAATCTGTTATTCTGGAAAGCGTTAATTTTTCCACAGTTTCACAGGTTATCATTCAATGCTGCAGCGACTTTTCGATTGACTTCAACAGCACTTTGTATTTTGTAACGATGGTGCGTCTTACATGCGCAAATGTTGGACTGATATAATATACTTTCATTGTTGTGGCCAAATTGCAACTACATTCATTGTCTTGCTCATGTTGTGAATTTGGCAGGAAATGCCTGGAGGCATTCATTTCCATAGGTGGATCGGTTTATTGCATTGATCAAATCTGTTTCGGTAAAAGCACCATCCCGACGAAATCGTTTTTTGTCTTTTCTGAGGTCTTGTAACGTTGAAAATCCAACATGTCCTCCAAATCCAATCGTTGCGAGATGGAATACTTGGTTTGCTGCAGTTCGATATCATGCCAACTTTATTCATTTGTATCAGAAGAAATTCATCGAAAAAGAACAAAGGGAAGCAGGTGATACGAAAGCTCTTGCAGAACTTGCTCGATTGTTGGAATCACAAATTATGAAGGAACAGTTGCTATTTACTGCTGGACACTGTGAGAAAATCATTGGGGTATTAGATGCCTGTCAATCCAACGATACGAAAATATATTCTGCCTACAACATTCTGAAAGAACTGGACATACAGCTTAATGCTTCTGCATCAGAATCTGAATCGGATGATTGTCGAGAAGGTCCTCTTTCTGCCTCCTCGAAACTGAATCAATGTCTTGGAACAAAACAACCTGGAATAAATTTGCTAAAATCAATACGATTACTCGTTCCATCTCATATTTCACTATTTGATGGCGACTTCTCAAGCGTGAAGGATAAAGTAAAAATGGATGGTTGCACTAAAGTTGAATGGGATTTATATCGTTCAATTGCCAATGAATCGTGAGATTATTCCTCTTACTTTCTGGAAGACAAATTCCAAACGTCTTCCATATCTCTCAAAGAAAGCTATTCCCCTTTTGCGAGGACCATTCAGTTCTGCGGATGTAGAACGAAGCTTCAACTTGGTCCAGTTGGTGTTGACATCAAAGCGTCATTCGCTTACATATGAAAATTTGGAGAGGCTTTTGAAAGCTGCAGTGAACCACTGAGTTATTTTACATTTTTGTTGTTGTTTCGAGCAATTGTTCTCACCCAAAGAGTTGATTTTCACCATCACATAATCATCATTTTGAAGAAAATGTAGTTTGTTGAATTAAATTGTTTTGATGACGAGTTTCATGAATTTCTTTTTGTTTGGCCAAGAAAACATGGGCTTATTAACAGCGCGGAATTTTCATATTTCATCGCGGAAAAACAACGCGGAATTTTTAAATCAGCGCGGAAAACGGTTGCCTCTGAAACGAAGCAAAGTAACTAACTGTTCAGCACCAACGAAATGTTCAGCAAACTGAAGTCATCTATTATAATCTTCTGGGAACCACAACTTTTTGGAGATTTGTTCGACAAATCATTCAATGCTTTTCCATCATTACGTTTTTGGCTTTCATGCATTTTGTCATGTATTCTGGATGAAGGTTACTGAGCCGTAAACAGGATCTAGTCACTTTTCCACTTCCTTCATCAGCTTTAATAAACTTTCTTTTTTTCAACCTCCTTCGATTGCTTATCAACTTCTTTGAGATGAGCCTAGATTTTATGTTTTTTTGTCTTTTTCGGCCTGTAATGTCACATGCAATTTCCCCTTCACTCCTGCTTCTGCCTTTTCAGTGAGCTGGATTTCAATGCTCAATCGGTTGTGATACGCAGATCTCGCGTTTGCCACTTTGATCGTAGAAATGTGAAGGTACTGCGTGTTGAAATTGATTTGTACACAAATCCTAAAACAAACAAATTCTTCATCCACTTCTTACATTGTCAAGTTAAATAAAATAAAGAAATACGGTACAAAAGTTAAAAGGATTACGATGACATGTCCAGAGGACTTTCGCCGGTTCACTTCAGTGGAGCACACCGGATTATGGAATGGCAAGTTGCGATGTCTGACAGAGAGTTTGTTTTAGGATTTGTGTACATATCAGTTTGCCACTTTATCGAGAAATTCAGGGTTGTGAGAGCCAGCTAACATTTCATATTTGAACCATTGAATGAATATTTCATGATAGTATGCGCTTTGATGCCATCTTGGTCCACGCTGGACCGTTAACTTGTCACATTTTCAATAAATGTAGAAAGCAGTCGTTTGACAACCGACTGTAGCAGTAACAGCAGGGTTGCCAAACTCGTCCAGAAAAAAATCCGGACGCTAATGTTATATCATCAGAGTAAATATAAACATTAATTGCCTTCCATACTTAACTGTGAATGGAAAATAATCATTATGCGTAAGATTGTCATCAATATCATGCGTATCTCTTTTCCTCGTCATTCATAAATGACAGGTGATTTTGAATGAAAAATCGCAGCTTTTATGAACCCGCAATATATTCAATTAACAAATACATCAATAAATCTCAGAATCCTTGAGAATATTTCACAAATCCTTTCAACAAATACAGGCAGTACAAAGCTATATAAAAATTGATCAGCGCGTCTATGATTTCATTAAATGATTGAATCAAAAAATCTACAAAAATATACATTAGTGCGCCTATGATTGTGTTAAGAATCAACAAATCTATAAAGAATACAGCGGTGTATCTATGATTGCGCTACCAGAAAAACAAATCTTTATAAAAGTACATCAGTGCGCATATGGTTGGGTTATGAATCAACATAAAGAATAAAACGGTGCGCCTATGATTGCGTTACCAGAAAAACAAATCTATAAACAAATACATCAGTGCGCCAATGATTGCGCTACCAGAAAAAACAAATCTTCATAAAAGTACATCAGTGCACCTATGGTTGGGTTATGAATCAACATAAAGAATAAAACGGTGCGCCTATGATTGCGTTACCAGAAAAACAAATCTATATACAAATACATCAGTGCGCCTATGATTGCGTTACCAGAAAAACAAATCTATATAAATAATACAACAGTGCGCCTATGGTTGCGCTACCAGAAAAACAAATCTTCATAAAAGTACATCAGTGCGCCTATGGTTGGGTTATGAATCAACAAACTATAAAGAATACAACGTTGCATCTGTGATTGCGTTACCAGAAAACAAGTCTATATAATAATACATCACTGATAGACAAATGATCACTATCAATAAATACACGTCAAGTATAAACAATCTAGCTCACTGAAATCTGTCCATAAAAACAATCCGATAAAAAATTCTTCTTTGGCAAAAACAATTCTTTAAATAGTCTAAAAATTTAAGTTCATGATTCTTCATCATCACTAGCACTATCGTGCTCATATGATTGGAAGTATCGCCGGGATGAGCTTCGAGCTAAGTCGATGAGGGACTGAGTTACTGAAAAATGTTGTAATCCATCGATATTTTTTAAGTGAGATCGCACTCGCCGGATACCGTTCAGAGTTTCGGGTTGGAGACGATTTCTCTCCTTTGTGACTACAGCTGCATTTACACTAAATCCTCTTCCCTCAGCAGCATTGTGTGGCTGAATACAAAGCAATGCCTGCACAAGAACTTTAATCAGCGGATATTTGTGCTTTTCGAATATCTTGCTCCAATAAACATCTAGTCGTTCTTCTTTGAGTGGCTGAATATCATTGTTGATTGCCAGCTGTTTCCATTCCTCGATTAATGGTTGCATGTCATCAACCTTTATTGTGGGAATGAGACCTGCAAGAAACGTCAAGTTTTTCAATTTTGTTGTCTTGTCCTTATCCGACTGAAACGTGCGGTTTTGTGGACACAGCAATGTCAACTTTCGCCACAAACGCATGTGTTCTTTTTTATCAAGTTTGAGATTGCTCATGGTTGCGTGGAAAGCCTCCAAATAAAAAGCCTTCGCTTCGAGTTTGAAATGGGTCATTTCGGCAGACTTCAAATTTTTCAGACATAAAAACGTTCGGTTCGGTGGCCAATGTCAACGTCTGATGAGTGATTTTCAGGGGCCGTGCTTGATGTTGAAATCTTCGATACGACGATGTCTTCACAGACAGAAGGTAGCAAAAATCGTCCGCCTAGAGAAGCCATCATACCACAAATTCTATACACATACTCCGGCCCAATGGGATCGTCTCTCTATAAAAATAATTGCATTTCTTGAAATAGGTGAAGTACTTCCGATAGAAAAAGGAGGTAGATGTCTGTCTTCTTTCATGCAAATGCGCTGCGAAGTCGCTCATACCGATCATTCTTTGCGAAATCTGCCAATCCTTTTTTGGGCAAATAGTGGACGAAATAGGTTCGAAGCGCATCAAGGAGCGTGAGAACTCGATTCACAAAATGAAGTAATGTCAAAAACATCGTCCCACTATGATCAATTAGTTTCAAGTTCGGTAAATCCAGCTCGTCTCGCAGAGCAGCGAATTCTTCGGATCTGAGAGCTTGCCCTTTGAAGAAACACTTCATGTCGAGTGCAAATTGAAGCACATTGAATTTCAGTTTGCCCATAGCTTTTTCCACGCAGTTGTGCAATGTATGTAGCTTGCAAGAACCAAAGTCTATAACATCCGGATTAGAAGATGTGAACAGTTTTATGAAGGCTGTCATAACATGCGGCCCGTCGCGATTGATGGCAAGTACGTTTTTGGCTGAGATGTTCACGGTCTTCAGAAAATTCATTACTTCAGCATGAATTATCTCAGCACTACAAAGTTTGGGTGGCGCTCGGTTTCCTGCAAGAGCCTCAATCACATCTTTCCGGTCTATTTTCATGTAAATCGAGGTCAGGAATTCTACACGGATTCTTTGCTGATTGGAGCACCAGAAAATAGCAATCAAATCGAGCTGCTTGTACCCAGATGAATTGTTCGTCTCATCTAGGCAAAGTGTGAACAAACCACACCTTAAGGCGGCATAAAGTTCCTCCGACAGATATGGGCCTACTGACGAACATTAGTATGGATTCGATAAAAATCCGGAAATTTGATGGTTTTGACAAAAAAATGGGACTTCAGCAGATTCTGTCAAAAAATCCGGACGTCCGGATAAAATCCGGACGCATGGCAACCCTGTAACAGACAAGTTCGTATTCAGGCTTTCAACAGAGGAGTCCTGGACTTGAAACTTTTCCCAATGACGTACGATAGCCCAATCTTCTGATAAATCAGTGAACTAATTGATTAATTCCATCAATTTGTGTGCCCTGCACGAGCTTGTGGCAGGCTATATTCCATATTCATCCTTCATTCGTTGTATTCATCACTGCTGTCATGATCTGCTGAAGGAACTATAGACATTTTTCAAAGCATGCATAAAAAATAAATCATGTAATATGCATCATTCATTGGGACCAGAAAATCCCTCAGATTCGATTCGAAAATTTTCGGCTAGCCACGAATTGCTGTGTTGCTTTTGTTTTATAGCCTCTTCCCGCTCTACACGACTTGAATGTGACGTACCAAACTTATGATGTTGGATTCTCACTTGAAACGGTCGAAGACGTCGGTTGATGCATTAGAGTTAGCAGGTTCAACTAAAATACATGCTGCATGTTGTTCAGGTGTCTCGTGATGATAAGCCAGGGTTCCAGAAATTCCATTTCCAAGCTCAGACTAGAATACATTTTAGTGCTCTAAGTCTTTGTAGTCCTTGTGTGGCACGACGAATTTAGACATACCATATTTCCTATAAGCGACGCCCTATAATATCCAGAAAACTGGAAAATAATGACTTATAGCTGTAGAATAAATATCACCTATTGAGCTTAACTGCTGAGACTTAGTTATCAAATGACACTGGAATGCATAATGATGTTGCCTGGTGGTCCAGTGTATATATTATGGTAGAATGAGTCACATAATAAAAGTATCACACTCGACCTTATCTAAAAAATAGCCTGGCTTACAAGTTGTTACCCAATGGTGGCTGTCAGAGTCTCTGGTTATTGCTCTACCGTACTGTCGAGCACCGAGTCATGTCATAACTCATCACGCTCAAGTTTTATGTGTAAGCCCTGCCTGTAAGTGACCATGGGTGTGGGAGAGACCAGCAATATAGATATCGGTAATTCCAAGAAATTAGTCCCATGCTGTGTTCAATCAGCGTCGATACCACCACGACTTGAAAACAATTAATAAATCGGTAATATGCAGAAAAAAACCAGCTGGATGAGCTTCAGCATTTCTTGATAATCTTCCGTCAAGATTATACACCTGTAATTACTGTTATTCAATTTGAAAAATGCCATGTGGAAAATCGTACGTTTTGATAAATGCCGCCCTCTAGTAAACCCCGCACTTAAAAGTAGGCGACTGCAAATGAAAGTCGAGCGTTTACAAGTGGAAATACGGTGTTTGAGTCTTCTATATACATACATACTGTTGGGAATTCGGCCCGAATGGGAAGTTGTAGACATAAAATCCATTTATCGCAAAAATTCTATCATTGCATTGGAAAATAAAATAGAAATGGTAGAGCCTACTGCTTAATAGCTCTTGAAAGTGCATGTTCTCCTGCCATGATTTAAGGATAGGAATGATTGAAGGAGGTCAAGCTATGTTAGCATAAAAAAAGTAGCAGTGAAATCAACAACTGCGGATACAGCAGCGGAGAAACAGTCACTATATAGAAGAGGTAATGTTAGCATGTAATGCACCTTCAGACAAGTCGCTACGTTAAAGGAACTCAATTCAATTCCGTGATGGAAGTCACATTTTGAGGAATTATCAAGAATACAACTGTCATTACATTTATAAGTAGACGCAATTTGACACTCAATTTTGAATTAAATTTGAAACTCAAAATAAACCTTTTACCAGATCTAATAAGATCAGGGCTGCAACTCTTTTCAAAAATAAAAACCGGAAAGTCAAATCGGAATGGCCCCCTAAATCACGTAGTCGTGGGCCCCCTCAAAGTAAGAAACTTACGATCATTCGATATCACACAACCCAGTAAGTTTTGAAAGCGTTCAAGCACAAGTTGGGTCTGTTGTAATAAAGATGCTTCTGATTCCTCACAGTTAGCAAGTAAATGTATAAAATTATTACTGATGCTTATTCAATAATCAGCTTCATCAAGGTGCACTGGAATACAGGACTCGAACAGCTACTATTTTCAGGAGAACCGTTTTCGAAGGTTAGACAGAGTATACTACAAAGACCCCTCTACTTGCCCCCAATGCAAAATCAGCATGAAGTTATTGAACAATTGACGATTTCAGCTCGATAGAAAGACTGCATATTATCGAATAATCTAAATGTAGGCCTATGGATGATTTTACTTAACTGTTTCAAAGACAACTTTCCTCATTGCGCTCAAAAATTTTACATTCAAATTTATAATGCACTATTATCGTGCAGCTTTGTCATTTTCTATTAATCGTGCCATGACGTCACACGGTGCAGGATCCCGTCTTTATTGTGAAGAATTTTCATGAAACCACTAAGAAATTGCTGTCAGCTGTTCAACGCTTGGTAGACTGCTTCAGCATAGCCGTCTGGTCACAGCAAATATCTTCATACAAAATCCATGGTCAGCGCGGTCTAAATGCTTGGGCAGGCATTTCCATAAGCCATTTTCTTTGGGAGAGCCATTCTTCTTTCGAGAAATCGAGAATGTGTGGTAAAATCTTCCTTTCTATGCTGTATAAAATGTACCGAATGTCATGAAGGATAGGAATATCTTCATGCAGGATGGAATGCCAGCGCACTACTACAGACCCATCAAAAATTATTTAAACAACAATTTTCCTAAATCCTGGATTGATCGTCATGGGAGCCTTTGGAATGGCTTCCGATAGCACCAGATTCAATGCCCTGTGACTTTTTTTCTTTTGGGCACGTTTAAGAAATGGTGCATTAGAGTCATCCTATGCAATTGGATGAACTGGAAAACAAAGCTTTGCACTGTTTTCTGCAGGTCGACGAGCGATTGCGTAGAGATAGGCTCCTATGCTGCTGACCGAAGAATTAGATTGCGTTCGGGCAAGGGGTGTGCAAGTAGAAAATAAATGTTATAGAAATGTTAGAAACTGTTTTCCTTTGAATCATAATTAACTTACAGAAACTAATCATTGAGCCACTCATTTGCTATTGCATCAACAACTTTGAAATGACCACGGAGAATCCGCCACGTTGCATAAACAAGATAATTTTGAATGAACGGGTTAGAAGAGGGCGTCTGAGATGGTTCGGTCATGTAAAGAGAGCTGAGGGAAACTGCTTGGGCAGAGTGGAAAGCATGGAAGTCCCAGGGCGTCGAGCCGTCGGAAGACCAAGAAGAACATGGCGTCAATGTGTCTCAGAAGATCTGAAGAAAATAGGAATCCCCGAAGAACTCGCTGCCAACCGAGATGAATGGAGGAGAGCCATCAACCGTCCAGCCCCAGGAGATGGGATTCAACGGACGTTAAACGTGGAGTAAGAGGAAGTAAGTTTGAATCAATGTCACACAGAATAAATTGACGACTAAAACTATCGCATTTGCTCAATATGAGAAAACGGAGTTCTATATTGTGCCCAAATAATACACATTACAGAAGCTATGCAACTTAATATACTATTTATTCTGAAATGAGATAAGAGCAACATTTGATACAATCCATCACGGGAAATACTAAAGTTTCTAGATTTTTAGCCGTCATCAGTGCAGTATACCTGCAAAGAATCAGTAACTCACATGCAAGCAAATCATCATCCGAAATGCAGACATCTACAATTAATGAACTACATGCAGCTCAAATCTCATTCTGTAGAGTTCGTTTCCAAAATTTGAAATTTGCAAACACCAATGCAAACTGCTAATTCGTGTTTGCACTTCATGCACGAAGATGAGCTGCCGGATTTTCAAACACATCTACCTACCGATGGTCTGTGGAGTGAGTTGCTGATTTACTGCACTGATGGCGGCTAGAAAGTCAAATACGCTTGCAGTTGAAGTTGCCTGAAGAAACTTCATCAGTACTTGTAGCTCCGGCAATGATTCAAATCAAACCTTGCTCTCATCTCTTGTACTTCAAACATAACAAAGAACAATGTCATTAAGAACAACTTTTGGCTTTCAAGCAAGATTATGACAGCTACTTGATAAAGGTTGAGCCGCCATGGCATAAGTAAACGCAAAATCAACACGAAAAGAAATCTTTACCACTTCTGGAGTTGTTTGCGAGATTTCAATTTTCGCTGGTGTCTTCGCCGAAATTTAGCAGCTTTTGCAACAAGTGATCGTACAAAATATTCTGTCGTCACTCCCATGTGTTCCCGAAACTTTTTAGTAGATTTTTCTTTCATACTTTTCTGACAGACGCTTCTTGAAAGATAAGTTTTGGAGAGTATCAAACAATTCCCACCTAAATTTATTTCCTACTCAAAACCTTGATTACATACATTTCGTCCAGTTTCTTGGATTGACGAAAGGATCACTGACTTCCTTGTAGAAGAATCATCTGCTCAAGAGTCATGCGGATTAGAAAGCATCTGCTTTGAATTTGATCACCTTTAACATTTGCAGTGTAAAGGTTCCCAACAATCTGCATTTCCCCGTTCACAATTTTAAGGAGCCCTACATAATCTAAAAAGGCCGCACATGCCTTTATCTTTAAGGGCGCCGGTCTCAATCCTATAGGCCTTAAAAATCTCAAGAGGTCTATTCGTATCTAGACAGAGCTCTTCAAAAACTAGAACAGCTGCCGTTCACAATCTCAAAGGGCTGCTTCACAAAATCTTATGGGTCACTTCAAAAATTAAACATGACACCTTCAGGATCTTAAAGGGCCCTTCACGATCTTAAAGGGTCCCGGTCACATTCTCAATAGGACCCTTACGCTGTCTCAAAATGGCCCCTCACTATCTTAAAGGGGCCGCCTCGAAGTCTCAAAAGGGCCCCATCACGGTCTAAAAGGGGCCTGTTCACAATCTCAAAAGGGCGCCCTCACGATCTTAAAGGGGCCCTTTACGCAGTCTCAAAAGGGCCCCTTCACCATATTAAAGGGCTCCCTCACGACTTCAAAGTGGCCCCTTACGCAGTCTCAAAAGGGCCCCCTCACGATCTTTAAGGGACCTTTCACCATCTCCAAAGGGCCCCTCACGATCTTAGAGGGACCACTTCGCAGTCTCAAAAGGCCCCCCTCACGATCGTTAAGTGTCACAGCACAATCTCAAAGGGGCCCCATCACGATCTTAAAGTGCCACTGCACAATCTCAAAAGGGCAACCTCATGATCTCAAAGGGGTCTCTTCGCAGTCTCAAAAGGGCCCCTCACGATCTCAAAGGGCCCCTTCGCAGTCTCAATAGGGCTCCGAGCGATTTTAGAAGGCCCTTTCACATTCTTAAAGGCCCCACTCGCAATCTCAAAAGCGCCCCCTTCAAAATCTAAAATACGTCAAAATCCAAATTATTTGTTCCTTGGCAAAACATTTTCTCACTACTTAGTTTATTCTAAAAAAACCAGGAAATTCGGTTAAAACCGGAAGAGTGGCAGCCCTGTAAGATAGATATTCCAATGGATTTAGATTGTCAATATCAAACCATTTCACCCCAATGATCCATTTACTCGCTACGATTGCGAGACATCGCGTAGACTATGATAAATAATACTATTTTTACGAAGTCACTGATTTTAAATTAATTCAAGTGCTCTATCCACATCGAAAGAAAATTTTGTAATATTTTTCAAAGATTCTTCGTATATGCCTCCACACATCACAAGCTGCCGCTTAGTTGAATGTGTCTTTAAAAATTGTTTGAAAAATAATCAAACTATCGAGATTTTTAAAAAAACATTCAAAATTTTTTTGTTTTTGAAAATGTTGAGGATTTTTTCTCAGAAATAGTTGAAAAACCTCTATACAACACACATCTCCAGTCGTACAATATCTTAGTAATCACCAAAAATCAAGTTCATATTCACTGATCATATTCAAGTTCTTATCAAGACACCGGAGATATGCGAGGTGAAAGAAACACTGCTTTTTGTGGAAATTTGTAAAAATTTCAATTTATTCGAATTTCAAGCGTGCCAGAATAGTGGAAGCAGTTCGAATTTTTCGAAAATATTTTGGATTTCCTCTAGATAGACCCTGGGCTCGAAAATATCACGATATAGACTAATTTTGAGGAGGTCAGCCAAACAACATTGAAATTTGTTGAAATGACGTGGAATGACCATGTGTTTTGCTTCGTCATTATCAGAAACGGAAGAGAAATCAACGCCATTTTGACTTTTTTAAATGATTTCCATGAACACTTGAATACTGATGACATCCAATTCACTATTGAAGAGAACAATAACAGCATCAGCATCATACTTCCGGAACAAGTGGACAAAATATCGACTTTTGAAATCTTAGATCGAGCCATCAATCACTATCCAAAATTGTCGCCAAATATCCTAATCATCATTTTTTATCACAATTTCCATGATATTATGATTTTCTGTTCGATGGCATAGGGTTGAAATCGAAGGTCAATTTTCATCAAAATATAGAAATGCATAAAAATTAGATTTACTGTCCCCTTTCCACTTTTAATGAAAAAATATTAACATCAAGTTATTTTGATCGGGGACACCAAAATTAATGATTGCATAATGCAAATGAATGTGTTGCTGCAGCGAAATTTTTAGTTGCTTTGACACCGCTGACAAAGCACTAGAGCTGGGAACGTCTCATTCGTCACGTACGTCACAATTTCAAGCATAAGTTTTTTTCATCCAATGTACTCGTATAACTGCAGCAACATGGCTGAAATTCAGAATCGTAATAAAAATCATGCATGCCCTCTACGATACTACAGATAACTCGGAGGTGGACGGTCGAACATAGGATGTGTCAGCTTCGTTCGCACGTGACGCAGGAAACGTTCGTGTGTGAACATACGGTTCGTACGTGACGGAAACGCTCAATGTCATTCTCATAGGTACGTCAGACGCTGAGTCTTAGCATTGAACGTGTTATTCCTCGCATTATGCCACTGTAGGATATTGTCAATGAGAACTAAAGCTGTGAATAGTACAATTCCTGGGAATATTTCCAAAGCACCTTAATTCTCGGAAACCTTTATTTACTCCTATATTATTGGTAGACAGCTGTAACTAAAAATAACTTCCTGTAGGACATTGCTTTCGATTTTGATTCGAGATAGCCAACTACGCGTAACCTCATGGATGAGTCATCGTCAGAAAGATCGTAGAAATACTGGGCCAAACCAGGGTGGCACCAGGTCGGGGTGTGGGGAGGTTTTAACAGGTGTCACCCTGTTAAAACATGTTAAAACACCTGTCAAAACATGTTAAAGCCTAAATTCAATATAATTGTAGTATATTATTACCGCATAACTTATAAAGTTATATTTCAAAAATGTATTTTTGTTATAAAGAAATCATCCATTGAAAAGTACATTAATTCATGCCAAATCTGTATTCAAATTGCAGTAACAAAAATGTACGAAACTCTCAAAAATTGACTAAAAGCTATGTAACAAACGTATGAGCAAAAAATCAATTGAAAATCAATTTAACCCATTTCATAGGAGTGTAGCAGGTATTCGACCATATGAACGACACATAGTAGCCTATAAACCGACAATAGATAGATACAGGAATAAGAGCAAGATCATAATAGAACACTATCCAGATTACCCAAATCATCGGTTTTTCACATTAAATATGATGAAGAAATTAAATAAATGCGAAATATGTTGTAAAAATTGCCCATTCACAGGCACTTTTTTACAAAAATTTACCAGATTTGATTTGCACATCTGTTCAATTTTATCGATTCATCTTTTCGTAATTCTTAGGCCTATTCTACACGGGATGATATCTTACAATACATACTTAAGATATACTTTAAATAATAATTCATTCATTTTGTTGATTAAGTAAGCGATACCCAGCACTAGTGATGAATAACATCATGAGAATATCAGAGCGTCATGCACGTCACGAGTGCGTCACAGGCAACATATTTCAAGATACATGTACAATTGAGTTGTCATAAGCATGAGGAACTGATATAAAATTGTTTTCATAGTCTTCGATACAAGCTATATCCGGTTTCATCGTCACAACAGTAACTTTTCGTTCGTCAAGTTTTCCAATAACGATCTTATGTTTGTCAAAAATAGTGACGGCAACCAACATTATTCAATGGATTCTGAAAAAACATTGTTTCATATGGAAAATTTCCTAAAATTACTGATGAAACCCTTGACATCCTTCCTCTCAACTATCTTTCCCCTGTATATCACAACACCACGACCAGCATCACGCAATTCTTTTAACTCTACTGAAAATCGACTTGACGCTGTATAACATATCAAGACTGATGAAGCAAGAAGATCCATATGTTGATGAGTTACACATATTGATGGATAACAAACAAATCTTTTGTTTTCATCATAGAAATATCTATCGAACAAATAACAAATAGGCTGCAGGTATACAGGGTGGGTAGATGCTTAATAGAAAATGCCTCTTTTTTTGGTGCTATTAGTCAGTTTTATCTACCTTTCCTGGAGAATATGTACTACGTTAGGGAGTTATCATCGCCAAAGTTTCATTCGAAAATATACTGTACTTTTTTATTATGGCCTTGTGAAAAAAAGTTCATTTTTTCGAGAAATACTTTTTATAAATTATTTATAGTTCATTTTTTCGAGAAATACTTTTTATAAATTATTTATAAAATCGATATTCGTCATTAAAGAAAAAATAGATTCCATGTGAATACTTTATTCAAAGAAAGTGCACATACACACGAATTTGGTAACTCAAAACTCGATGTGTGATCCGCCTCTTTGGACGAGAGTCTGAAGACGTCGATGGATAGCATCCACTGACTTAGACAAAAAATCCGGCGTCACCGAAGTGATGACCTGACGAATCCGGGCCTCCAGGTCGTCCAGTGTCTGCGGTTTTGTTCGATAGACCTCTTCTTTGGCCCAACCCCAAAGGAAGAAGTCACACGGCGTCAGATCAGGACTCCTAGCCGCCACTCAAGTGGCCCTCGACGGCCTAGCCAGCGCCAGGAAAGTGCTCACTGAGCCACTCACGGACAGTCAGGGCAAAGTGTGGAGGAGCACCATCTTGCATGAAGATAACATCATGAATGTTGTTCCAAGTGCTGATAATCGGCCAGACGTCGTTCTGCAACATCGCGAGGGTACCGCTCGGCATTCATGGTGTTGCGCAGAAGTACCGGACCCACAATCCGATCCGCAGTCATGCCGCACCACACCGTCACACTTGGTCGTGCCTGCAGGTTCTCAGTGGTAACTCGAGGATCCTCTCCCGCCCAATAGTGACAATTGTGGCGGTTGACGTAGCCACCGACGTGGAACACGGCCTCGTCGCTCCAGATGCTGTTGCGGAAAAGTCCGGGCCATTCCGCGTGCCAGGAGAGCATGGATTCCCCAAACTCCAGCCGAATGTCACAGTCTTCGGCAGAAAGCGATTCGCAGTAGTGTGGCTTCCACGCTCGCCATTCAAGCTTTTTCTTCAGCACAGTTCGCACTGTGTAGCGGGACAGTCCACTTTCTCGAGCTCCCTGGCGGGTTGACTTTCCTCGGCTCCTTAAAAACATCTCCTCGACCATCTGCACAGATTCCGGCAAGTTGGATGTTGAGCAACGTCCGCTTCTGTGTGCATCTACTACTGAGCCGGTCGTCATGAGCTTAGAATGACAGTTCTTGATTGTTCTGGCATCCACTTGAGCATGCGATCCATACACCGATCGCCACCATCTTTGTACGGCTATGACAGATTGCCACACTTCGTACCTAGCCGCTAATTGTGCACGCTCTGTCAACGTGTAGCGCTCAGCAATAACAAACGCACTGGTATGACAAAATCAATCCAATAGACTTTTGTTCTTAATAATTTGATTTGCAATCACTGACTGGGTTCAAGTTGCAACCGTCGAAAGGGTTGTAAATGAATCGTCATCACTAGTCATAAATGCACAGAACAGAAAATGGTGTGGATGATTAATCGATTAACTTAATCTTAAAGTCATCTAGAAGAGAAAGTACAGCATATTTTCGAATGAAACTTTGGCGATAATAACTCCCTAACGTAGTACACATTCTCCAGGAAAGGTAGATAAAACTGACTAATAGCACCAAAAATAGAGGCATTTTCTATTAAGCATCTAATTTCCGCCCACCCTGTAGTAACTAAATGAAAACAATAACTGATTTGCACGCAGTCAATGCAAGCTCATCTGCTTCAAGCATCAGGCATTTCAGCAGCAAATTAACAAATGGACAATAATCAATGCATATGGACTTGTCCAGTCAAAACATCTATAATAAAAATGCAGTGAAACATGTGATCACCCGCACTTCTGATCAAATGTAAAAAAGAAGAGAGAGAACATGACTCGAAAAAAGTAAGGCAATGCAATGCTTTAAGTGACACAGTAATCACACATCTAAATCACTTGGTAAATATCACTGAATCACTGAGTTATTTCAATCGACCACATTTCCTCTCCTCTTTTATTTATGTACGAACGGCACACAGGGTCAAACTTTTTTTCTTCAAATGTCTCCTTTCCACATTGATCATTCGCATCGGTGTATACACATATTGAGGACATTACAGATTGACAAAATTATGAGAAACGCTTTTGTTTATTTCTCGCGAAATAGTCAAGCTGAACATGTCTCTTGATATGCGTCGATGACATGTCACGTACATGAAGAGAATATATTCAAGCAACGTGGAGTGCGGATGGGTTCCCACATTATCATGCTTAGAAATCCTGAAATAGGTCATGAAGAATAAGATAAGATACTTCTTTATTGCCTCACAAATCAGGATTCAGTGAGCACATCACAAAAAGTTTAAAATACAAAAAAATCACAAGGAGATTACACTAACACATATACCTAAAAAGAAATACACATATACCCTAAATTCTTGTCAAAAAACATTTCGTTTTTGTAAGACATAAATTTCAGGAGATTTTCGAACGACTCGCATAATTTGATATGAATATGAATCATTTTTGCATTACTTTATACTAGATGAAACAACGAAGTTTTTTTAACACAACAACTTAAATTAATCTAAAATTCCCATTTCAACCGATTCGCCGGCACGGACGAAGGTGGGTTTGAGTAGCAGCTCGTGTTTGTCAGCACACTGTTTGCATCTTGCAGCGCACTGTGTGCTACCACTTCCTCCCGCCGAGTTTTTCAATGAAATCTTTCCAAGTCATCAACAATCAGTGTGCCGCACATCTTCCGACATTCCCTGGATATTTTATACTACCACAAAGAATATAGTTGTGCTACATGTACGGTCAACTTAATTCCATTTCAATTGCGCATTATCATCGACAGTCGTGATTCACTTTCAATCTCTTCCTTCCCGCCCAACAGTGATGCAGTGTAACTTCAACTTCTCCCTCTCGCCGTGTGTCTCGCACGCCAAACCATCGCATTACAGTGAGCTGGAGTGCTGCCGCGTGCTGTCACGCCCACACTGATCAACGTTTTCGGGAAAGGCTACGTCACCCGTTTTACTGCGATCCAGATTAAATACTTATGTGCCTCTCATCATAAAACTGTTGTGGCGCACGCGCTACACGGCTCACATTTTTCGTCAAAGAGTCTCAATGTTGTTTGTTCGATTCGTTTCTCTGTAGTCAATTCTTCCTACATATGTTGTGTCGGCTATGTTAATGTGATGCCTCATTACTCTATAAGCGACCTACTTTCTATCAGGGAGCGTGGTTGTGTTGGACTATGTCGGAGAGTAAGAAGAACTTTGTTCCAATTTAACATTCGTAAAAAAACAATCCTCCTGTCATAGTTCCGCTCGAAACATTCCTGTGAGGATGAACGTAAACGCGAGCGATTTATTTCTCCACTTTCGTCTATTATCTTAAGCATTTTGCGCTCGATTAACAATACAATTTATGAAGAAAAGCAGTAACTGATCAACCTTCGACTTGATGTAGCTTTTTTCACTGAATCCTGGCTTGATCCTGATGCACCTGACTCTAGTCTTCAAATCTCTGACTACGCAATCATCAGAAAAGATCGAGGGAGCATAGGAGGTGGCATTCTATCGTATTTTTCATCACGTCATCGCTACCTACTCTGAAGATCCTCATTGATGATCGCAACCAGACCCATCAGAATAATCAACATCAGAAGTATCTACGACAACGTCGAGAAGTCACTGACCTCATGAGGCACTTGAAAGCATCGTATTTCATGAAAATGGAAAATAAGAGCTCTAGAGCTCATGGAGCGCCATCAAACTCCTGTCGAGGAACACTCACGTGAAGAACTCCAGAGAAGAATATCCGTTTTCATGCTGATGAATTTAATCTTTACTTTGCATCCATTTTACAGGACTCTTCTTGTTATCCATCATTCCATCGGACTTAACGAGTCGTTCACTTGGTCTCAGTGAATTAGTAGTTAGTGCACATCTTTCGAGTTTGAGACGGAAAGCAGTTGGGCCGGATGGAGTTCCTCACTGGATTCTTCAGGAATCTGCAATAGCACTGTCTCCGGTAATCACTCACATATTTAGCGAGTCTTCAGAAAGGTGTCGTCCCGTCGTGCTTCAAAGCGTCCGTCATCACACCGTCCCAAAATGCAGTAAACCATCGATGTGTGTGTCCGATTTTCGACCCATCCGTGATGCGTGCCTATTCCTTTTTCGAAGGTTACTAGAGTGCATTGGGTATCGCTCCGAATTTGAGATATTATTCCCTAATACTCGAGATTTCAAGTTATCAAACGTTCACAATTTGCTTATATTACCTAAACATGGTAAAGGCGTGACAAGTGACCTAACCCTGTAATGCTGCGCATGCATTTTCCTGGCCTGTTTGTTTGCAACTTGCCTGAGAGGGACTGTGTTTTCAGAATCGAAAAAGTTGAGTGGGAGGGCGCTATTCGGGATTGCCGGAATGTCTGTACGTGTGGACGGCCAAGAACGATAGAACTAAGGACCCAGCCCGGTGACAGGCTATGTGACCAGCCTATTCTTTGCAGATTGCATCCAACGACGCTCAAGGCCTCTCCGCAGCATATTTTATACCTCGCTCCTTTAAGATAGAAGGTTTGAATCTCCCGCATGAAGAACGCTAAAGCACGCTGCAAAAGTACTCGGTATCTCCTTCATGCATGTACTGACGCTTAGTGCCCAAATTTTCTTAACATCGTTCTTCTCTGTTCAATGTAATGTGCTTCAGACGATTAATTTTGAACAAAAGATAATTCTAATCTATTGCTAAGCAATATGGTTTTGTTAGTCAAGAACAAAATCATTTTACAATAAGGATGACCGCTATAAGTAATAAAACATCATATAAAAAGGCCTACTTCCATCTCCTACCGATAAGCAAAAACGTCAACCTCTTTTAAGCAACTTAGTGCACAAACATACGTCATTTGGTCTAATTAAGTCGCATGATGTCTCTTGTATGATGATATCAGTGTGAACCCTCATCATCGTACACCTTGTTTCTGGCGATAACGAATGCTTCCTGTTCCAAAGATATAAGTATAACGACAACAGGGGTCGTACTTTTCCAGTACACAACATTCGACAATTTTTTCTTTTTTTCTTCCTACAAACGTTCATTAACCGATCGCCAACATGATGACATGAGAACCGAACGGAGGATTTTTGAAGACAGCTTTAGCACTGAGACTAGTCTTCGATTACAGAAGAGTGATTCAAATTCTTCTGACATCACCAAAGATATAGGAATTCAATCGATCTCAACTGATGTGAATGAATTGAACCAAACATTCAGACTTTCATGTCTGCTGACACAACAAAGTGAGCAGGACACAACATACACGCTCTGCCAATTTGAACTACTGAACATAGCCTTCAACATGCATAAAGTCATTGATATTGACATCTTCACCATTGAAAAAATTGAGTCGGGCTTTTTCCAAAATCATATTTTCAGTTGTAGTTATTTTATAGTACTCTTAGTATTCAATGAATCTCAAAATCTTTACATACGATGAACTGAATGATAGTCACACTATCTGCTTATTTTCATTAAAAAATTCTGGTCGTCTTCACATCCTAGCAACAAACGCTTAATTTTTTCGATAGGTCAGCTGACCGACATAGGAAAGAAAAATGTTATGTGAAAATATTCTTGGGGGAACAAAATATTTTCATTTGGTGTACGGTTGATTAGTAATTGAATAAGACTTCAGCAAAAAATTACATTTTGAAATGAGTCAACTTTATGAGTGAAAGTATTTTTGAAACGGCTGCATGTGCCCAAGGGCTGATACTGGAGTTCCTCATTTAACATTTCATGACGCGTGTCATGACAAACAATACGAATTTCACATGCATTAGAAAATCAACAACATTGATCAGAATCATTTGTCTCTACTTAAGAGATTTTCAATTTCCAAATACCTGTATTTCAGAAAGTATGAAAAATATTTCGAGCTAGGTGTTGATAAAAATTCGATAATTGCTTTGATAATCCTGTTATTATTTGTCTTATTGTGATTATGGCAGCTTTACCGCTAAATCTTTGCTATTTTAAATGGTCTACTTTAAGTTTATTTGTCAGGATCTAATCTATTTGCTTCCCTAAGTTCGATAAGTCTTTTTTATAATGTTTTTCATAGCGTTCAGTTAATATGTTAAAATACACGCTCCGATACTTCGAATTTCTGCCTCCAGGTAATTATTTGGAAGAAAAATCATCTTCCTTATTAAATGGCCATCGTTTGTGAACATGTTCATAATTCCTACTACGAATATGTTTACAGCAAGTTAATAGCTAAATAATAGATACATGTCGAATTATTGGTCTAATCAGCGTTTTGCACGCATAATCATGCTTATGCACCTCTTATGCTTTCTGAAAACCATTTACATATCTCAAATAATGCAGTAAATGTAGAAGAGGTTTATTTGATAATAATAAACAAATGGAAAAAATTTTGCTTCCAGGCGACAATGAAGTACGACTGCAAGCTTCCATGATGCTTCGATGGCTCCGCCTCAAATTTTTTCGATCTCATGTGTAGCTTTGTGTGAATTGTGTTAAAGAGCGATCTGAAGATTGCAGTCCTTCTATCGGCATCAGGACCCGACGACAACCATTCCACAAAAGATAGCCCACCGCATGGTGCATTGTTTTCGGCACATTTGATTTGGTTGGATTATTCATCAGACGATATTATCCTTCTGTCATACGTGTTGGTGATGTGGACTTGTTTTTGGCGACAGATTGATCACGCACTGTAGTGAATCATAGAGGAAGTACTCCACATTCACTAAATCCTCGGTGCATATGAACTTTCGTTTTTTTTAAAAGAACTCGAGGTGAATGCAGTTGGATGAGTTGAGGGAGAGTGGGATGAGAATTTATTATAGGATTTACCGACGTCATGGGATTTGATTTGAATATATTTTAACAAATATGCAAATCTTTTTAAAAGAGATGAGTACATTTAGTGCAAAGGGGCTTAAGTTTCCTTTCATTCCCATTGATTTTTCACAAATATTTCGGAATAGATTATGACTGAATAATGTGCAGAAATGCAAGATCTAAATATTTTAACAATTGTCCAACAATAATGAAGTTAACCGATTTTTCTAAAATATGTTTACTATTTATTCTACTCAATTGCGGTTTTATTCCAGGCGGCTTCTTACAGAGAGGGAGTGCATTACTACTACTATTGGCGAGCTTGTTCATCGACGTGTTTGTTTTTCATGTGCTCTGATGATCAGCGTAATTCGTGTGGAAAGGAGGAAAGAAATTTGATTGAGGCATTAAAAAGAATTGCTATCTCTATCGTTGCAAGAATCCTGGATTATGACATGGTGTCACATACTAATATCTTCTGACTGACGCGTTTTAGATCCCGTTGTCCATCGTTGTTATTTGGCGGTGACCAAATCCATTAATTCTTTATGTTTTTCATGGAGGAGGTTTATCGTTTTGCAGTGATAGCATTGAAAGATGAAAGAGAGTTAGGAAATATTTGTAGTCAACAACATTACATTGATTCTTAGACTGACAGAAAATTATATAATGATGTTTGAAGTCACCTAGAGGTTGTTAGTATTCATGTATACTGTCCTGACATTTTGGATAATCGGAATTAAAAACGTATATAACTGTTCTAATGCTGGAGCATATGGTGGGCGAATAGATAAATTTTCTTTGACCTGCATGCTTCCGAAACCCACTGGTCTTGGCTTCACAATAAAAGCATAAACTACCTAGAAAGGGGGTGTTACGAAATTTATTATGATTAGTCGTACTCGAGAACGAAGAATTTAGAAAAGTCCATTGCTGGCAGATGCTTCTGGAAAAGTTGTGTCTTCCAAACATGCACAATCTAAATTCCCATGATTAGACGGAATTGGTATAGATAGATCTCAAGCACTCATCAATGCCATTCAATGTTAGGATCACTTTATATGATCACTTTCAGAACTTTTGAAAATTCAATGAGCATATAGTAAGTAACTACGACCAGCATGCAACTTTCATAAGATTTCCGACAAAATCTCAAAGTGAGGTCATAGAATAGCAAATGTTTTTCCTGGAGAAAATCTGAAATCTATCGGGAATGTTTGATTTCGATTCGATTATATTTGAAATGACATGACAGGCCAGCTATTTTTCCAGCTATTAAATTTTGTATCACATTGCCTGCAAGTTTCTAAATAAGAGTGGATATACTACTTAGCATTTTCAAAGATTTTCAAAGAAACACTTTGACAAAGAGAAATTAAAAGGATCTTTGCATATCTCCGTCACTGACTAGGAATTTAAGTTGTTTATCTGTTGAAGATATCGGAGTCATGGGAAAAGCGTGCTACAAATGTATGAGATTTTCTGTTTTGACCTTCAATTTCTTGTTTGTGGTAAGTTATTTATAGTTAGGAAGTTGCTTTGAATTTGTTGAACACCTTTCAGCTGAAATTATAACTATTACAGGTATATGCATATTGCCAAATCGGTTTACTGAGCAAGAATGCTCCCCCCAATGTCTGAAAATTTTTTTAACCCTTTCAATCAAGTTGTGAAACATGAATGTTGAACGCCTTCGGCGTTTTGGCAGTTTCACTAATCGATGTTAGCGTTAACGAATGGATTAATGACATAAGAAGCAGAATAAAGACTCCATCTGTTTGACCTTCTGAAGCTACGAAATAGGATTCAGTTACAATTACAGAATAAAGAATAAGAATTTGATCTTTACCATACAGAGATTCTGCAGTTTGTTGCGTTGGAGTGGTAGCTCTCTATGAAAAAAAATTGCTCATCTTGATTGGGGGGCCTACTTCAATTTAACAAAAGATGCGTTAGATTAACAGATCTGAAAAGCGTTTACTAGATTGATCCACCTGAAAGCTGTTCCGCACAACTTTTTGAAAGCATCGACCTTGTCGGCTGCCCTCGGAAGTCAGAGAAAACTGAATTTCACAAAGACTTCTTAGACGTCTTAACAGATAAAAGAGTACCTGTCCTAAACATAATAATGTTTTCTAATATTGGACTGTTTAATCCTAGTTGAATGTTATGGCTCTTTTCTGTTATTCTGTCCGGTACCAAAAAATGTTTGCACTCTGCTTTTTTTATTTTAACCGTCAGCACATGAAAACCATCGCTGAAACATTAACACACAAAATATGATAATCGGTAAATTCTTTACATTTACCAGGCGTTTTCCCTTGCCAACTGTAAAGTGTTCTCGTTCTCCATTCGAAGCCTACAACGACTATAACCAACAATTTTCAAGAAGTGTTCAGTATTTAGGCTTTGACAATATTTTATTCTTTGGAGAATATTCTTGAGCGGTGCATATTTCAGTACTTGGGTGGAATTTAGTGAAAAATTCTCGCCACTATAATAATATCCTGGTTGCATTCAAGTAGAGAAGCTACATGTAAATTGAAATTATTGTTTCTTCAATAAAAACTTCCAACCATCAAAATCCCTTAATAACTGGTAAATTGCAAAAATTGAAAAATGTGGTTAGAGTTGGAATTCTACATGAAGCAACTAGGAGGATTATCGTGAAAGAGTATTATAAGCAGTCTGTGACATCTTCGCGAGAGTTAAACACATCAAAGAAATAAAATGAGAAAGGAAGGTGACGGTCAGCGTCGCATCAAGAGAGGGAGATGTCGGGATCCAACCCCTACCGGATATAGCCTAAATGTGCTTCAGATTTTATCTTTATATTAGCATTATAATTTTGAAATCATATGGGATTCGGAATGTCTTGCCTATGAAATCTTCAAGTTGTTGATATTGTGATGCGTAATTATTTTGTTATTGCAATCGAGGAAGGAGCAGGTGTGGAAAAAATGAAGGACCCTTGATATTGTCAGTGAGCGTGTTCAGATTTCTTGGTTACTGCAATGATTACTGATGCAGGGAATCTCCCGTCATGATGTTATAGTGCTGATTGATAACTGTACCTCCCGTAAATTTTACCTGGCTCTAGTTTGAAATGGCATAAGTGACCATCGATGGGGACTTACATTGAAGCTTGAGAGATAATCGCTTACGAATTTCAACAAAATCGATCATTTGCAAAATTAAGAAATTAAAAATTGATGAAAATCCTCTGCACATTGCCAGTGACCACTTGCTCATTGGTCAGATTGGTGCATTGATATATGCTCACTCCAGAGTGTTTATATTGACATCGTAACAGTGACCGACACCTCATTGAAGGAAAATCGAGGATTAACATCAAGCAAGTAGCTTAGAAATGATAACTTATTTATGCATGTGCGTGGAAGGCTGCAGTAAGATCCTTGCGGCAACTATGTAGACTTACTGCATATTTGTCGATTTTTCTTTCGACTGCCTGTCGTCGTGGCGAGCTGTCGCATTTGCTATCAGTGCTCCTGTAGGCGCCGTCGCAAGATTCACTTGTATGAGCTGTATGCATCTTCCATCGATTCATGACAAGAGATATTCTAACGAATAGCTGAAGAGGATTCGCGACCAAGGCGATGTATGCGTCAATCGACAATCCAAGAGACGCCTATTTGAGGGCTTTCCTGCTTTGTTGGAATTAGGCTCGTGTGGCCTGCACATTGTTCATGGAGCATCTTCATTAGGTCATACAAAATGTGGTTGGAAAATTGACGAAATTCTGTCCTCCTCTCATTATGTTTTCAAAATTCGCCTCTTAGACGAGCACAATTCATCGAAATCACTGGGTCCAAACAGTTCCCGAAAAAGTTTTTTCCGAATCAGGTGGTGTGAAAATCTTGACGTTGCAAAACCTTTCATTGAACTGATCCCTTCATTGATTAAATATTGCTCCGAAGTCCATCCGAAAAAGGAAAGCTATTGAATTGAATGAGGCAAGGGAGAAGGAGAAGGAAGCGGAAATTTTATACTTATGTGCACAACGCAAGCGCCTACTATTGGAAGACTTTTAGATTGATTAGTTTTTTTGCTATGGTGGACTCAGTCTATTGTTTCTATCCTGATGTTTTTAAAAGAAATGAAAAGTTATCTCCTTGAATATGCACACTAATATTCTTAGTTTGATCTGCTTCTAGAAAATTCTAAAAACACTATAACCCTATGTATTATTACCCTTGATTTGTATAGCCTGAATTATGTTCGTATTTAGAGATTAATTGAGTGACCAAAATATACCAATTCATTTCTGAAATGATGGCTTCAAACACAGCATCGGAATGCACATTATATTATTATGTGTGCAGTGTGTATAAAAGATAGTTCTGAAGAACTATCCTTCTACTGTAAAGATCTCATTACTGCATTTCTTAGAGCAGTTGCTGCGGGTAGAGTTTTTGAATGATTTTGGCTCAACCAACTGTCGCTTGCCGGGCAAGTAGGCCTGAAATAGTGGTACGTGAATTTTTTGTCATGTACGTGAATTGTACGTGAATTTTTTTTCTCAGATAGGGTGGACACCCTGGATACTAAACAAAGATAATCAAATGAGAAATGATAATTTCCGATGACCTGAGATAAAAATGGGTGCGTCGTTCATTGAGAAGTTGAACGACTTAATGAAATGCGCGTATTCAACGAAAGTTATGTTTGATATCACCCATTAATTCTCTATAGATGACGACAATCACCACCATCATTGAATTTGGGTACACAATTCGGGTTACGTATCATACATCATAGTAGAAAAAATTGCCACTATCCACCATATACTGCTCCTACACAATGAAGTAGTATATTTATATACGACATGAATTAAAATAATTAATTCTGACAATGTTTCACAGTATGTTAATACACACGGAAGCGAAGTTCATACCATTACATACTATGTTTTCATACTATGATAATGCATACATATGCGTAATATACCTTTTCCCGGTCAAATTAGCAAGCTGTTCAGTCAAATTAGCACGCGAGGGAAGAGAGGCGCACAGGATTGCTGACGTTATTTCAGCGTCATCCCATATTATTAGCTATTTCATAAAATGACATTAGCAGCCTCAGCTGTTGACGCATTTCTAATTGTGAATTCCACCTGGAATCTGCTATGTTCAATGAAATTGGCACACTTCACAATGATATTCGCAGCGCGTTTAATCAGTACCCAAATCATTTCGCACGATGCCGTTAACATGTGGATATCCATACTAACCGAAGCTCGTGAGAGTCCTTATAAATGCTTTTGATGACAAGCCGTGACTTTATTTTTATTGCCGGTACCCTGCAAATTAATCGACGAACGGCTTATGGAATTAATTCAAAGATAATCAAAGAACTGGAAGGCCGAGCAAATTCACCACAAGGAAGGTTCACTGTCCATTCCTGACTCCTTCAAATGCAAAATGCGCTTATTAACTTTCGTCGAGGAGAAGCCTACAGTCAACTTTACTCGAGCTGTCGGTCAAAATTACATGAAAAATTCCCAGATCGTCCAATGGTGTCACGGTGAATGAACTGTATCACGCTTTTCTCAACGGGTAAAACTTTGTAACTTTTAAAAGCTTCGTGCGAAATGTGCCTTTCGATTGAGAATACCGAAGGAGCTGAAACAAGACAGAAAATTATTCATGGACATGGCTTATTCTTCTTCGTAGCAGTAAATCTACTGTTTATCTCGATGAATGTGGATTCAATATATGGACATGTCGAAGTCAAGGACGATCATTGAGAGGACAGCGTGCGGTTCGCTCATTATGTGGGCAGCGAGGAAGAAACACTACTGTTGTTCTTGCAGTTTCGGAGAAGTTTGGTTTGGTGCACTACAAAATTTTCGACGGTGGAATGACCCAAGAAATATTCAATTACTTCGTTATGGATATTTCTGCTTTACTTGAGAACGAGGAGATTGTTTTGATATTTGACAACGCTCCCGCACATCGAAAGCCGCCGGTTATGCTGTCTGAGCATGAAACTAAACCTCTTCCCAGGTATTCGCCATTTCTAAATATGACTGAGATGGCCATTTCGTGTTTAAAAGCTCACTGCAAGAGGAAATTGAGTGAACCATCAATACAAGTGAGACTATCTAGCCATCAACTTGCAGCTGCGCAGGGAATGACGCTCCATGCTCACAGATCGTCCATCTTGAAAGGAGCCATAGAATCGTGCATGTCGGAAATAACGCGAGAGAAATGTTCAGCATGGTTCAAATATACCTTGAATTATGCCCCAGCTTGTCTACAGAAACAGGATATTTTTGACTAAGTGCATTTGTGGTTTGGGTAGACAGACCTAGTCACTGTTTTTGATTAATGCCATTTCTATAGAAACATTTTGTAATTGATAAATATGGGATTCTGGCTTGTCTTAATTACCTGTAGCAAAAGAAATTCTGATAATCCACAAACCAAGGGTTCATTATCAATTAATTGTGGCTTAAATTAAATACTGATATCTAAATATAGTGAGAGTAAATCTAGATGAAATAGGGAATTCAATTATACCCCTGACGTCATGATGATTCTTCTGCGTGCGCTCACTGCACGCGTGCTAATTTGATTGAACATTATGCTAATTTGACCGGGAAAAGGTATACATTCTTATTCATAGAATGTCAAGA
>CAJQUW010001002.1:0-19877 GCA_907163375.1 Prostheceraeus crozeri
CATGGATGGAAAATACTATTGTGTCTAATTTCTGTGATAAGCCAACGTTAGTCAAAACCGAGGCATCAATGGTTCAAAACCAATCATGAATTAAGCCATAGTACTTATCTAAATTGACTCTGAGACCAGATAGGTTTGAAATTGGCTTCCTACATGATCAGGCCAAAATCCTAAATTTGGACTACCTTACAAATAGACTGTCACTCTGCATTATCAAATTTTAGTCAGCACAATGCATGTCAAGCACGTTTATGTATGTATATTTATGAACACTAGATTATAGGACGCATTTACAGCGAGATTTTGCGAAGAAAGAATTAAGTGGGAAAAAGTCACCAAGAAAAATGACGTATCGATAATTCTGAATACCAGCTTTTATTCATTTTTTTAAAGAAAGAATCTATTTTCTTAGACGAAGTTTTATTCATCTTGATCGTCAATTAGAGTACCTGTCCAACTAAAGAATGCATGGTTGCAGCACAGATGCTTTTATGGTGAAAAAAGATCGACATGATAAATTTTATTCCAAAGTTTTTGCAGCTTCAGAGATGTCGAACATTGCCAGTTTTAATATTTCTGAACAATGCGATTCACAGCAGGAATCAACATTTTTTACATTTCAGAAGGTGAAAGGCCAAACAAAGTGCACCACTGTGATCCTCTCGATTTATTAGAGAATTCATATTGAAATCAGTATTTGCCACTCAAACATTTAACATCTTGGTATACCATTTTCATTCTACTGTGGTTGACTGCATGATATTTTATCATCAACATTTTTCAGACTGAGATCCTGTGGAAAACTTCAATAAAGAAATTGTTATTTATTTTCTTGTCACCTCTCTGTGCGATGACGATGGAGATAAAATAATTTGTCATTCATTCATTTCACGTAATCCAGTCAAAACACTTCTCAAGAATAATAACGAATGTTCTTTTCCAAGTAGGCGTAACTTGTCATTGTTCTCAGAAAGAGTCTCCATCACTCGTTCGGATACGCTCCATATCTAGTTCCAACCTCCTCAGAAGTGGATGCTGCAAGGTTGTGAAATGGCTTATTATGTCCATCATCAAGTTGTCTTTCAGCGATAAGTAAATGCAACAAATAGAAGTATCTCCGTTTAGTTCACAGTCGTGATCCCCTGTTCTGTTCCCCTTGATTCAGGACATTCAATGGTGTGGTGGAATTGGTGGATTCTCTTTTCCGCTCCATACTGTCCCTTTCAATGGTCATTGCTATGGGTGGCTCTTCCGTCCGTTGACATCGGGTTATGCAGAGGAATGTATTGATGTTACACTGTCATTGCATTTCGGTTGACAATCACCAGCGATATATTTGTTTGGTATTTACATTCGACTGAATCGCACAAGAGACTCACTTCAAATAGTCATCTATCACTTCGATTAGCTATAAAATTCGATCTTCTGTAACACAACTGTTGGTTGGCCTGAACATGTAGAAAATGATTTCAAATTTTGCTCACTTATCTGTCCAGAGAAATTTAGAAGTCTATGATTAAGCCATAGAACTCTACTACTGTCGAAATCTTGAAAAGCTATGTACATGCATAGTGCTTAGAAGTCTATGCATAGTGCTACTGCTTATGACATAGAAAGTACATGATATACTGCTGTCTACAATGTCACTAAGTCAAGAATGACAAGAACAATTCAACAAATTCAGGAAAGCAGCAGTCATTGTTGGCTTGGCAAGTAAAAACTGCACTTGGAAAATTGCCCATTGAAATGGATCGCCATGCGCTTTTGATTTTGCTCATTTTCATTTTGGACCGATTCATTCACAGTTACTATTTTGCTCTTCTTAGATATAGTTTCAATAGTTACATTTTGTGAAGTGCTTCCAAGGTGAAGTGCTTTCCCCATGGCTTCGAATTCGGTATCTCTTCGCTTTCGAGAATACCTATCCACGCTCATTGGATTTTTGTGGCCAGTCAATGTTGATATCTCTGCATTTGAGTAGCCATTCTCTTTCAGCACTGTCACCATTGTCACCCTGATGCAATGGTTTGTATATCTTTTGGACAAATGCAGTTGGAGCAGACAGTTTTGGCATCAGGTTGTCAATTGAATGCTTGCCTAATGACAGACTTGAGCAAAAACGGCGGATGATATCTCTTTGATTTCTCAGATGATGGCCTTTACGGAAACAAATTCCTTGAATCTCCAATTGCATTTGCAGTACAATATCCCGTGCAAGAACAGGCATTCTTGTGGCATCTCCTTGTTTTCTGTATGCTCGAGTATTTCTTAACATCTTCATACTCCTTTTTGTTGCAAAAGAGCATTTTGAATTTTTGTCAACAAATCGTGCGATATGCGTAAATAGCGACTGCCATTGGAATCGATTTCACAAATTTATACTTTCCCTTGAAAGCAGAGGCAATGTCTCACGCCCTACTTGTAGATCAAAAAAGTATATGATGTATTAAAATAACATTTACTTCTTGCTGAAGTATCGTGGGAAAAAAGTCTGATCGGTCAAAGTAGGTTCTTATGACATTTATCAATGTCTTCAGTTTGAATTGCAGGGGAAATGGACTCCGCAGGCTTCGTTGTTGATCCTGAAGTCTTGTAATTTTCGCAACCATGGACTTTAGCATTCGGTTGGACTGTGAAAATTCCGTCATTCGAGGTATAATATTGATTGAAGGTCTGTTCAAGCTAAAAAACTCTAATGAATGGCCGCTCGAATGCATACAATAGATGGATGACGTGTAGAAGCTACCATCCTGCTTGCAGCAAATCGGCTGTAGAAAACCTTCATGATAGGTCATTCAATACTTTTGATGGGTATACTTTAATAGATCCCCCCCCCCCCCCATCAGAACAAGTTTGTTTGATTTCAAAAAATATCATTAAACCGGTTTTACAGTGCTTGTCCATTTGCTTCTGAAGGATTTTTGGTATGCAACTCCTTCCTTAACTCATTTAGGTTCATGAGTAAATTTCATTATTCAATAAGCCTGTCAGTCAAAAGCTCTCCTTCGTCTGATTAGAGCAACATCTCACAAAAATTCGCGACTCAAGTTCCATGTAAGAATAGCGGACTGCTTGATTCCCTCGGTGACCCAATTGTAAGTTTCAGTGTCTACACCACACAGTTGATTCTCCGGTATGTTGTCCAAGTCAATCAAAGAGGATGTTAATATAGGATCCATTGTATTCCTTTCAACTTTTCACAGTACACACGCTGAATCATCAATGATAGCTAAGCTGGAAATGATAAAAATTTTCGTTTTAAATCGTAAATATCGTGGAGACTTCCAATGATACCGAATAAAATATCAATCTCATTGTTCGCCCCCTTTTTAGATACATTGATGCCCTCTTTTTCACAGCTTCATAGAAATTAGACACAATAGTAGAAATGTCTCATTAATAGTATATTGAGAGAGCCAGCTTTCATAGACTTTAGTATCAATCAAAGATTTCTTCATCTCTCCATTACCTGTGACAGTGATCAAGACCACTGATCATTACCTGTAACAGTGATCAAGAATTGCAATATTCATAGATTTCTCAAAAGTTACATACAGTAGCATTATACAATGGACACTGTTTATGAGCTAGCCATGAAATAATGAGATTTTCCCATAGATTTCCGACCCTTTTCTCCTATCTAAATACATGCAAGTTTGATCCTGAGCATGAAATAATGAACTTTTCATCGTGAAATAATCGTATATCTATCATGTCTAGACATGTCTAGACATGCAAGTTGTAATGTTAAAATTGACTCCATGGAGATCAATGAAAAAATTTAGATCAAACCCTTCATGTATCAAGAAAGTGAAAAAAAAATTATAGGAAATTTCAAACTTCAACAAAAACAGCAATTTCGAATGATGATTTCAATTCGTTGAAAATAGGCTAGGCCTAACAAAGAAACGAAAATCAAAAGTTAGCGAAAAAGTTATTCGAAAGTGAACCTGGAATTCTAGTTGCTGTTGGCCATCTGCTTCGATCACAAGCTTTCTTCGATGGTCGGCCGATGAATGTCGCTGAAACACACAAGTAACGATCAAATAATAATTAAAAAATATCTTATACAATCGAAAGCAGCCCTTAATTTCTGTTCTGCTATGAGAATGAGAAGTAGAGATGTCATAACATGACGTTTCCTCACTGATACCAGTGGACGTACTCGTAGAAGATTGATTTGAATGATAAACATACGTGTATTTCTAAAATACATTCATACAGCATACATACACCGGTAATCTTTATATGGTGATTAGCAAGAATCTGTGTAAAATACCATTTTAACAGTACTCATACATTTGTATTTATAAATACATTTTAATGTATAAGAAGAAACACAGGCCTACCTTCTCTGGATTGATCTGCTGCGTCCTCCCACGAGCTGCTCAGAATGCTAGATAATGCTTGCCTTCTTGTCGATCACCAACTGTCTTTACAGATCGGTCGACGGAGTTGCTGGATTGATTTGGGGGGCCAGGACACACATTTGATGTCTTCCACGGAAGCACACATTATTGTACATCTGTTTGTGATCACCGTGGAACGAATGCAGTGGCCCGATGTATATCTTAGTGATGAATCCAGCGGATGTCGGATATTGGTTTTCATTAGGTCCCCAAGATGTCCCCTATAACCAATCGGCAATTTCGGGGTTGTAATCCGAAATCCGCTGTAGTCCTATCCAATCATTTCTTTTTTTTTGTAGAACAATGTGCTGCAATTTTCAGGCAGCTTGTAGTGTGGCCTTGAGACCATGCCTCCACGTATCCGGTTGATGATCAAAATAACAAGAGAAAACGTCTTCGGATACCATTAAATGGTATCCGAAGACGTTTTCTCTTGTTATTTTTTTTTTCAGGCAGCTTGTTCAGAAGAGTCTTGATCGCCACAACTGGGCATGTCCGTGGACTTGAAGATGCATAAATTCTTTCTTGCTGCTTTTGGTTACAATTTCCGTTTGAAACAGAAGGCTGATGATTTTTCTGAATTGAATGTAAATTTGGGAAATGGAAATATTCCCTTCCATTCGAATCTATTTGTAAGTAAATTTCGTCTTTCTTTAGATACCTGAGCCATTCCCTTCCACGAGTGCCAAGGTAGTACTCGATGACAAAGTATACCTCCTGTTGGAGCTTTTTGGGTGTACTGCGATCAAAATACGCTTTCAATTTTGTCATGTCTTTCTTCTCTATGCTTTGATAACTGCCCACTTTCCCACCATTCCGAAAAAATTCACCGACCAGTCCTTTCAGCGTCAAATTGCAGTCATAGAATTCTTTGTCTTCAATTATATTCATATTTACCCCAGATTTTGCAGGAGACATGAAAAAGCGGAACAATGCTGCTCTTATGCAATTTAGGCTGGAAGGTGTGTACAACTTGTTCTTCTTTGTAAAAAGGAAGAGCAAACTTCTTCGGATATATTCTCTAATAAAGTCTGTGCGACGTTTCGGGAAACCCCCCGAAGAAGTTTGCTCTTCCTTTTTACATCCATCAACCGGATATGTGGAGAAATCGACCCCATGGTCAACATCAATTGTTCTTCTTTGTTCTTAGTTTGGAATAAAAGAAATTCAGAGAGGATACAATCTCCTCCTTCGGAAGATTTTGAAAATCAGTTCTCACTGTTGTTTTGCCTCAGGAAGGAGACAAATTCCTCCGACCAACGGTTTGACTGGTACGCAGTGGAGGTTGAAATTGCCGAGGTTTGAAGCTGATTTATTTCCGCTTGAGCTTCTGGAGGTAACTCCGAAGCTTGAAGCTGATTTATTTCCGCTTGAGTTTCTGGAGGTAACTCTAAAGTTTTTGGAGCAGCTAAATCGATTTCCTCTTCAAGAAGGCTAGGGTCCATTCTCAGCAGCTCTTTGGGACCGATGGCTATCTCGCCTATCCTCCCCCCTCGGCCAGTCCAGAAATCATTCCATTGGGGTGTTAACTGAGTAAAGTCCGGAAATAAATTCTGCCAGCTCTTATTTTTGATCTGCTATCTGGCTTAGATAATTTCAAAACTGAATGATTCCAGATTAATTGCTGTAACGAAATTCCAAATGTCACAATGCCCACTTGCATCGATATCTGATGTCAATGTGGAAATCATAGGGAAATAAGTGAAATGAAATCGAACATGAAGTAATGAAATCATTGATGGCTCATAAACACTATAAATTTTCCATTACTTCACTCCTGAGCATGTAAAATTTATCTATTACGGGCAGAAATATCAGACAGTCTCGGCTGCTAACGCAGCCTCATCTATGTCTGATATTACTGCCCTAGAACTCCATGATATAGTGCCACCTTATTGTCCGGATGAAGCACTCTATGTCAAATTTCCACAGAAATCATGCAAAAGTCACAATTTTAGTGTAAAACTTCTTAGATATCCATATCAAGAACAAAGATTGTCATTTAAGAATCATTGTTTGTAGACATCGCTATAGATTTCATCTTCATTGGGTGAGAATATCAATAATATCCACTTCTATCGGACAGAAATGCAAAATTCCTCGGACACTCATCGGAATCTATGCATTTATGTCCTCTAAAAGTGGATACGGCCGCCTTGTGGCCTCGGCTGTACGACTTATTGATGCTTCCGAAATCTAGGCATGATTGATATATTTATGTGTCAAAATATAGATGGTGACATACATGCACATCGTGGCGAGTGTAGCGCTATAATCACCACAATGAAATAAAAATTTGAAATTTCGAAATTATAGTAACAATTCATTTTCAAAAGTGGAGATAAACTGACAATATCAAAATTTCCACTAGCACAATGTCATCGCATTAATGGTTGACACAGATATAAAACTGCATATAAACATTGAATATTTAACGCATCAAAATTAATTATTTATATCGAAGATGGACAGCGTCATTTCGTTGACATAGAACACAGGATTGATTGCATTAAGCTAGCTTAAATTTGTTCAAAGTTTTGTTTACGTCATTTGAATACCGTTTCTTCCAGCAACAAGAATTTGCACGTCAGTCTCAATAGGTACGTGCATTGCTAACTGATAATAATATAGTACATTCTAGATTTAATTCCACTTCATGTTTTTTAAGATTTTAGAACTGATGAGCTATTACAATCGATGACGCATGACACTGAAATAGTGAACTACTGGCATACGCTTCATTTCATCACTGACTTGGTCCAAAAAGTAAACAAAATATCTAATATGCAATACAACTTGACGACCTGCATTCTCGGCTATTGTTTTCTGGGGTGGATTTAAATGCACTTGCTAACGATGTGATCTAATGCTGTCGGCGAAAACATGCTATAAAGCACTTTAAGAATTTCAAAATGATCATGGCTAAAAGTATGCTACGTGTTTGAAGGATATATCAGAAAAGTCCATTAAGCAAGGACATTTTGTCCAATACCCTAATCTAGCAACACGCTATATATACAAGACATTAACTAAGTTAGGATTTGGCATGGTTGGAAAGGTTGCCGATTATATTTCTGCTGTCTGGTAGCACATATAAGTAGGCGTCTTAGAAACGAATCAAACATTGAGTCGAAGACTTCTTTGCCTGGCGTAGAGAATACACATAAATGCAAGGGTAGATCGCAAGTACGATAGCCACCTGGTTCGCTAACTCCTCACATGTCAAACGGTTGTCTTCTTCGAGTAGTGAGCTCATATGGTCAACATGAACATCGTCACAAGCGGTACTCGGACAACCAGATCTGACTCCATCTTGAACGTCCACAGTTCCACCACAGAAACTCTTTTGCCACTTCCTCACAGTGTCATACGAAGGACAATGTCCTTGCAAACCTTCTTGTAGGATACCATGCGTTTCTACTGGTGACTTATTCAAAAGAACATGAAATTTGATTAACTGACGAATGTCAGTTTTACAAAAGCTTTCTCGCATCTCTTCTCAATTCATTTCAATGATCAAATGACAGTCCGGTCAGACAGTGAACGATGTTCTTGCGAACCACTAAATTTCTAAGCAATGATGGCGAGTCACAACAATTAACAGTTCCAATTTCAATCAATATGCACAGCCTGACATACCAGAATCAATACATTGTAATATCTGATGTACTTTATGAATTAGACAACAAAACAGAGAACTTTTAAGATGACCCTCGTATGTAGAAATATGCAAAGAACTGCCTACATATATCTCAAAGAAATATCACTTTTGGTGCCTTAAAACTTTTGTCACTATCGTGTCCTGACAATCACAATGAAAAGTATTATGATATTTTTCATCGTTAAGCCATTTCATATATGAAAATTTCATGTGCTCTCAATACATTTTGCATTAGGGCTGATGATGAAACAGATTATAACCTCGTAAACATGGTCTTCGACTCAAGAAAATATCTACATACATCAAACTTACACCCCAAAACCATTGGTGTGATCGATAGCTGTTCTACTAGCGAGGCCTTTCAGCTACTGCAGGAGGCTATCTTCAGACGAAAGTATGGCCCTCTGTTCAGTAAAAAATGCTTTTAGATTTCACATCTTCAAACTTTGACATGAGTAAATCAGAGGACACTCTGTTTATTAACACAGGGCATTCATGCTTTCTGTTGTAGATACTGTAAGTTCTGGGTTCCTCCCATTGCTGACCGTTAGTTTTGACTTTATGCACAGTGGTAGGTGAAAGACCAAAAATACTAGTCTACAATGAACGCATTGGTTAGAATGCTCCTCCTAACGGATCAATGAACGACCCGCATTTTAGTCACTCATTCATAAAACAGTTCCATTTACCTGTACAGATATCCGTTCTTCAGACGACAGCAAAGTGACGTTTTGATCCTGAAAAATGAATGAAAACACTTCAATGAAAGGAAGACGATCGATGACTCCATTTTAAGTATCAAACAAACATCTTTATCAGAAGCTTGCCATGATGGATTCACGACATTTAAAAACATAAAGAACAGGAAAGGTGCAAATTGCTGAACATGAGAACTTTTTCTGTGAAATGTCACACTTTCAGGAATATGAGAAACTCTAATAGCGAAGGTGGTAGGATGGTGCTTCCAAAGTGAAGTGAACATCTGCTGCTCGAGTGTGTTCACCTGATTAGTATCCACCTCTCCTAGATACGGGTTGCCAATTTAAACCTGACATAAGTTCCCAATATATGAATACTGTACCACTCCTACGTTGCTAGTTTAAGGCATCGTGCCTTTGGTAAAGCAAGTATGACTGAAAAAAGAGAATATACACATGTATAACTATGTATTTTATGAACAATGACTAAAATGTTAATGCATCTAACGCATAAATGCATGATTGTCTCCGTGGCACAGTGGCTAAGTGCTTGGCCTAGCGACCTTTTGGTCCGGAGGTCGAGTCCCGAAAGTGTCATTGGAAGTCGTCAGGAAGGGCATCCGGACTAAAAGTACTACAACTTTCTAGATTAAAGTCTGACTATTTCAGCACCGTCCAAGCCCCCAGTAAGGGGAGCAGTGACGCTAAACCATTTATTCTTTCACACATTGAGGCCATTTCTGGATTAATCATTGAAATAAAATTGTCCATCAGTTTTTTTCCCATCAGATCTGATACATTTTCTTAAAGTGCTTCCTAATAAAACCTATTATCAAATTTTTCTCTTAACCTGATATCAGGTCTTTAATCAGAACAGATACTCGTATATTTTCTGAATACACTTCCTAATAAAGCAAGATTACCGGTTTTTCAATCAGATCTGATCTATTTTCTGATAATATTTTCTACGACTATCTATTTTCTACTTACCTGCTTGGTCTTTTATCCGATTGCGCCAACATACGCACAATGCATGAATTAAACTCGGCATTAGGGAAACAAACGAGCTTTCCATTGCCACATACAACAACATTCAAGACTAAAACATCAGTCAAGGTAAAACAAGCACATTCTCTTTGACTCAATTTTCTCCTTCACTAATAAATTCGTCAACTGGTAAATGTTATTCACGTCGGGCCGACTCATCACGATTCTCAATTTACTGACTGTGTGCGTTTAATGTAGTGTCAGTTTTCTCATTCGTCAGAATCCGGACTTGAAATTGCAGCATGGATAATTGATTTTCTTCCCAGTGTGTGTCTAGTCCTGGTCGTAACCATCAGTACTGAGGAATTTCAGCTCTAGAATCCAACACGGGAGGCAATTTCTCTGTGACCAATACACAGCCGACCCACAGCCGCCTTCTGTGTGGACTCCCATTGATGGCAGGCTAAACGCGCTGCCAGTACCCGCACCTGACAAAAAACGGGGAAGTAACCAAGTAAGCTCGAAAAGCAAATTTCGCTCTTGACACACGCGGTTTGGACCTAGTGTTCTTGTTTCTCTAGGAAAACTTCGTGCAGTACTGAAGGAAAATTTCCGACGAATGTACACCTTTAATTTGACTACATGAGTTGCATCCTACACTGATTTCATTTCGCAAGTAACATATTTCCGGAAAAAGCAAACATACAAAACCTACTTTCAGCTTTGATTTTACTTCCATTTCTGCCACGTAAAAGGCTAATATTGTCAATAATCAAATTAATTAATTCATCAAACCCCTCCTCCCATTTAAACTTTCGGTCATTTCCGGAGTACATTCAAAATGACAAATCTCTTTTATTTAACCTTTCATCTCTTTTTTTAGAAACACTAAGGGATGATTTCACCAAGCAGTGTTTAAAGCGGATCTTCTGGTGAAATTGTGTAACTCGGGCAATTATCCTTGCATTCTTTTTTCAAATTGGAATTATTACCTTCACAAAGGGAAGAGTAACTCGAGCAATTATTGCGCCATGCTTCCTTCAAACAGTGGCTCTTGAAAATGATTGCCTTTATGTAAAAAGCAAAGACAATAGAAAAACCTTGCATTCTTTTTCAGTTGAATTACCTCACAAGGAGAAGAGGAATTTATTGCGTCATGTTCCTTTAACATAGAATGAACAAGGAAACATTTCATGATCAAAGACATCACATGAGTTTATCACATGTCATCGGCTCACTGACAGGAAGCATACCCGTCAAATTGATAAGAAATTCGAGTCAGAAGGATGATAAAAGGAATTGGTGCTTCGGTTGTCATTGCCTACGGATGAATAAGTTTAAAGATCTTCATGGCATGTGATCCCATTCCATCATCATATCTAGCGCTATTTCCTCTTAAATGTCAGAAAACATGCTCTTTAATACTATTGATTAGGATGTCTTTTTTCACGAGCCTGATTAATTGGTCTATGTTTTCCTGATGTGGAGATGTGGTAGAGTACTGATTACTTTGAAGTTTTATGAAAAAAACATCTGCATTCATTCAGCAGCTCCCTTATAATAGCTTTTTGATTCTTGTCTTCATCTACCAGGAGTTCTACTATCATCTTCAGCCTACGTGCTTTGCTCATTGATAAAGCTCATGAATAGACATCGGCAATCCAGGTGAGACACCTTAAGTATATTTTCCACCTAAATTCCAGTAATTTTGTCAAAGCACCTAAATTGTTTCCTTTTCGACTAAATGTTCCTATTTTTCGATATTGTGGCGCGCATGTAATCTCAAAAACCAGTGGCATCTGAACTTCATCAGATATATTATAATGAGTGAAAAAAAAAAAAAAAAAGAAAAAAAAAAAAAAAAAAAAAAAAAAGTAAAAAAAAAAGAAAAAAAAAAAAAAAATAAAAAAAAAAAAAATTAAAAAAAAAAAAGAAAAAAAAAAAAAAAAAAAAAAAAATTATAATAAAAGAAAGAAAAAAAAAAAAAAAAAAAAAAAAAAAACAAAAAAAAAAAAACAAAAAAAAAAAAAAAAAAAAAATAAAAGAAAAAAAAAAAAAAAAAAAAAAAAAAAATAAAAAAAAAAAAAAAAAAAAAAAGAAAAAAAAAAAAAAAGAAAATAAAAAAAAAAAAAAAAAAAAAAAAAAAAATAATAAAAAAAAAAAAAAAAAAAAAAAAAAAAAAAAGAAAAAAAGATGGTATGCACATCGAAAGATATTCTTCTGACAACTTCTGATGTTGTTGCGATTCAAAAATTCTGGTCTGGGGTGGTGGTTAGTAGTGGGTTCTGGAGGTGGGGTGTGGTGAGGAATTGCTTTTGGGTGAGTGCTTAGTGTGGGCGTGAAGTTAGGTGAGGTTTGTTGTTGTTGTGTTGAAGTGGTTTTTTTGTTTTATTATTAGTTTCATTGGTTAGTGCAGACGTTGAGAGCTCGTTTACAATTTGTTGGACCACTTTGATACGGGAAATGCCAACTAAGGAGCACATCGAGAAAATAGTCTTATAACCGCAAGAGTGACGACTCACATTGAATAATATACACGCAGCTTTACAGCCAATCAATAGCATTTGAAGCAAGCTGATCTATTCGCGAAATTGGCACAGTCGATGTTGTCTGATCTGCATTGTTGCTTAGTTTGAAATAAAATTGTTCCGAATCACATATAAATTATCATCTCATATCAACCTTTACGTGTATTGCAATGTACTCGTTTGCAAATTAGACAACGAAAAAGTAAAGAAACAAAAAATGAACAAAACATGTTCTAAATAAATTTATTTATTTTAAATGATCTTCAATTCACCTAAATTAACAACCCAAAACTGGAAAATTATTAACCTAAGAAAATACCTAAATCGATTGAAATAGTCACCTAAGATGTCGATGTCTACGTGAATCATAGCGTTTCCTGTTGAATGTTCGTTTACTCTTTACTTTTATCAAATAATTTGTTTACCTTGTCATTCAGTTTCGAACCACAAAATTGAGCATAATCGATCAATTGACGAATAACAGGTTTGTCTCCGCACATCTCACATTTCGGATTTCTTTTTTGAAGCTTAAGAGTCATGAAATCTCCGCAATCTCCGTCAAAGAGAAGCAGAGCGCCAGCGAATGATGCTGAAATAAAAACATGCTGACAAAGTTAACCGATATTGGTGACTCTCATGCACGGATTCAACACTGGAAAGTCAATCGAACCAAAAACAGCCAACAAAAGATCGGCGTAAAATTCACACTGCATTTCATGTTCATATTTTTCATACAAATCCCTGAATCTCTCAGAACTTGATCCAATGCGATAGAGGTTCCTGCTATGGGCGTATCACATCACTGAGTACTGAAATTAAGAGTGTAACAATGACACTACTAAGTAGAGCAGTCTGTATGGAATCCAGCTCGGATTAAGATCAGATTCATCAAATTATCGCATTCAAGTTGCATCCGAACTCAGGGTTCCCGCGGCTTTCCAAACAAAAAATTCAAGGGTTTTCAAGGGCAAAATCAATGATTTTCAAGGGTCACGTAAATTTGAGATTTCTTATATTTATGAGTTAAAGTTCATTCCATATGATTAAATAGATTATTTCCAAGTTTCAAAATGAGTAGAAAATCAATTGAAATATATGTTAAATACTTCAACATTCAGTTAAAGATCTATGAGGCAGCCATTAGCCGCTGCGACAGAAGATGTGTCATACTGGTCAGACGTCGTAGCCGACTTAACGGCAACAGGTAACATACGGGACAATTATAGGTTAATAAAGCAAAATGTGTTATCGCGTAAGTTGCCAACTTAGAACACAAAATACCTACGGAATTGTATAATATATAGGGGCATATGCATGTAAAAATATCTCGGTGGTTACAGCTTTTTAATAAACTCTAAAAAATTCTCAGATCATAACAATACAGTTCCGGATTAACAATTTTCATGAACAAAAAAATTGAACAAAAAATAGTTCTGATTAAATTCGGTAACAAACTTTGATGGATAACAAAATATGACTCGTGGATAATTACCAATCAGATGAAAGCTAAGTAATCGTGAATTATACATGGAATCATAACATGTATAATATAATTTATGTTTTTTTGGATGATGTGGAATTAGGTAGTGCTTGTTACGAGGTATTGAAATTTATCAGGATTTCTGATCAGCACCAACAGTGGTCTTCGTGACATAATGGTTAAGTGCTTGGCCTAGCGATCTTTTGGTCCAGAGGTAGAGCCCCGAAGGTGTCATTGGAAGTCGGCAGGAAGGACTCCGGTCTAAAGTACTAAAGCCTTAAGTCTATGTCAGACCGTCCAAGCCCCAAGGATGGGGAAGTAGTGACGGAAAAGCTTAAAAAAAGCTTCGAGAGACATGGACCTCTATGCGATTTTGATGTCTGCTTCCGACACGTCGCTTTTCCGTCACTCCCTGTGATCTCCTTATCATATATCGTAATATATTTAAATTGATGACTCCATCAAAATTGAAGGGTTTCAAGGACCGCGGGAACCCTGGAACTACAGAAGATGAAAGAAATTAGACGAGAGGAATCAAGTTGTCACATGGAGTGGAAACAACTACACAGCGCGTTCATAGAAATTGTCCTCAAAACGTTGTAGGAGTAAAAAAAAGCTTTCTCATGTCACATTGGTCAACGTAGTTTAGTGATTTATGATGTTTCATACTTTCCACGTTGTATGTTTGTTACTTTAATCAATCATTTATCAATGCCAAATTAAAACAATGATAATTTCATCTCTTGTAGATCGATATGAATAGAACTTCCTCTACTGATGATGTTCTAGCAAGCAGGCGAGTGTTGACGAATCTCAAGAGGTTTGGGGTTGAGTGATTGTTACTGCATTTGCTTTTTACCTCGTACCGCGAGCTAGTGATATGACTTGGTCATAGTTCTTTGTTTTAAATATTACGCCTACGAAAAGCATTGACATATATCTGGGCTGCTTCGATGACGCGTCATAAGCCTAGAAATAGACTCTGATGGATTCGGGTTTACCAACCACGTCGGGTTGGGATTATCGAAGGTCTAGAATCGACGAATATGTGAAGATTATGTGATGTTTGTCAGCTCTTCAATTGTATATCAGTTATTTGTTAGGCAGGGGCTATTGCACAAAAGCTTACAAAAATCCTGCAGTAATTAGCGCTTCTATAATAAGTCGTTAGTTATTGTGTTCATGACGCTGCATTTGATGCATTTTCAACTTACGGTGTTTGAAGCTGAGTGTAAGGAAAATCCAGTCGACATAGATAATCCTCAGAATTGATTTCCTTAATTTATTCTTTTTTGACGTATTGACCAAGCGACGAGAGAGGTTAGCCAACAAAGGCTTGTGTTCAAGTACTTCGATTGTGTTGAGTACAAGTTACATTGACTATATAATGAATACAAGTCCAAGTATATGTACTTGATCCAATTGTTATTCAAGTACAATTACAAGTACTGAAAAATCAAGGACAAGTACTGAATAATTATTACCGAGTTAAATCGCAAAGTATTCTTAAATTGTATTGTTATTCCTGTTTGTGCATTCGTGCTAGTCAAGTTCAGAACAAAAATTGTGAGTAATAAATGTGTACTGTATACTATAGTGACAAAAATTAAGCAGTACATGAGAGACAACTGAAAACAGCACTTGATTGAAGAATGAAGATACATGTATTCCTATTTCATGGAGCAAGTGAGACTATTGTTGTTGACAACGTGATACAAGTATGAAGCTTATAATATTTTAGGAGAAGTCATTTGATTTGATGAACATTAGTCTTTCGAAATTTTGGTCTTTAATTCGACAGCGATCTGGTCTAAAAATTTTTCCAGCGATGCTGAATATTATTGTCAGTAGGAGGACACTCCATATTTGATGGAAATATCAGAAAGTAAAAACACTTTATCGCAAGCGCTTTCGACCGACACCACCAGTCATTATCAAGCGACTGTTCGTTTATTGTTGGATCAATCAGATATAAACAGTTATGATAGGGAACATTCTAGACCAGATTCATTTACATTAAGACACATTACGAAATCCTTAACTAACAACAAAAATACGCCAATGAGCATGTAACTCTTAAAATTCTGCAAGTAATGCACATCAAAGTAAAAACAAAGATAAAGACGTTAGCTAAAGAATAGAGTCATTAAAAGACCCCAGATCTATCTTGATTCGGTTGTTGGAACGGAAAGGTTTAGTCCAAAGTAGATTTCCTTCACTATTTCCTCTTTCCAGGAGCGTTCCATGTCCACCACAGTCATGAATCAATGTCCACTATCCTATGACACTGTCCATCACATGCTTTGATAGCTCGGATCGGTTCGACGTCACGCTCACGTATCATCGTAAGTGTTCGGATTTTCTCTTGTCGATAGGCCTGAAGAATTCACCGACGTAGGAAAAATCCACAATCGCGGTGTCCACACTCAATGCGTTACACCGAGCCCAAACCACAGGGAGGAGAAGGTCGCTTGCGGACAAGGTGGCTACTGAGGAGTCAGTGGCAGATTGAGGGCGATGTTAATAACGAAAACAATTCAAATTTAGACTTGATGGCGTTACTGATCCCCGGAATAAAAGGAATGGAACCAGAACGTTGTTGGCGCTCATCACGCTCGCTCGACCTATCGTCAGGAAGAAAGGATCGTTCACCTCCGCATTCTCCATACCATTCGAGACCAGGGCACTTTTGACATTGACCAAACTCTCCATCAAGTGTGGGAATCGAACAAACACGAGCGCATGTAGACCAAAGACCTGATTACTCATGGGGAAAAACAGTTCTTGGATGCATGAAGAACGGTGGGAGATATAGGTTGGAATGTGTGGATTTCCTATAAAACAGAGAAAATTAGGGCCGTTCACCATTCCGGATTAGGGGAAACATTAAGAACGGAATTTTACCATCTTCCTCAATCTCATTGTGAATTAATAGAATCCTCTTGACCATTCAGGAACTCAAGGAAAGCAGGAAGTTGATTAACAGGGTGGAGGTTTTTTAGTGGTTGGAGGTGGGGGGGGGGGTTTGGGTTTGGGGTGGATGCATATTGCTTGTGGTATTGTTTTGGGTGCGTGGATAGTGTTTTGTTGTTGTGGGTGTGTTTTTTTGGTCGGTTAGTATGTGTGAGGTGTTTTGTGTTGGTTTGGGAGCGTATGGTGGGTGCTGGTTTCAGCGTCCAATTTTGTTGTTTGCGTCCAACATGCGAAAACATCATCAACGTATCTGTACCAAATGAAAGGTGTGGCAATATCCAGTTTCCGACGCTAAGAAAAGTTCTTGGAATTCATAAAAAATTCATGAAAATATTAGCAGACGCCGGTTCCGAGGCTGCTTCCCATTATGACTACCGTCTGTTTGTATAAAGAAAACGGTTGTCAAACTCAAAAGTAAACAGTCAGCAAACAGGAATCGTCAGCCCAAAAGACGTGTGAAACCACATTCGTTTTCGGTGAGTTATCATTCTTTTCAATATACTATTTGGAGGCATCCAGGACACCATCAATTGGGACATTAGTAAAAAAAGCGACTCAACGTCGAACTAACAAGTTCACTAGAGTGACAACTGGGATAGAGAGAGCTTGGATTTCAGATCATCCGAAAATTCTGGTATAAGTGGGGCTATCATAGCAAAACATTTCATCCAAATCAGCGATGATTTAGACAAGCCGAAAACACTGAATCAACCTGACTGACAACCGGTCTTAGAGGACAGTTTTCTTTATGGTTCTTTGGGTAAAACCAAAAGAAAGGAGTCTGGTAAGAACGTAGGACACCATTCCCAAGTCTGTTGTCGACATATACGACGCCATCCAAATTCATATCTGTCGATCTACCATGTAGCGTACGGCCGTACGCCGGCACCCGGGTTATATTGGTGGACACTTTATAAGGCCCATCTTCAATGATAGACCGTAATTTGTCATCATAGTCCCAGTCTGTTCATGACAACCACACGACTTCCTTTATCCGACGGAAAGAATATAATATCTTTGTTGCTATTGTAGAGAAGAAATAGCTTCTTTCTCCAAATAAGAAATATTGGAACGGGGTCGATTTTTCCTCTTAAGGATTCCTGGAAATTTATTCCTGACACCAAGTTTGTAATCCGAACCAGGCTTGAAATAGCCTGCCAACCCAGCGATATCTCCTTCTTGGGGAATAGATGAGGGAAGGTAACGGCAACAAAAGGCCTTAATTTCCTGATTGCGGAACTGTTACGTTGAGTTTGACAACCGTTGTCTTTATACATACAGACGGAGTCAGTATAGGAGCAGCCTCGAGGACCGGCGTCTGCTAATATTTTCCTGAATTTTTATGAATTCAGTCGTTTTCTTTAGCGTCGGAACTGGGATATTGCCACACCTTTCATTTGGTACAGATCGTTGATTGATGTTTTCGCAGTTTGGACGCACCCTGTTAATCAACTTCCTGCTTTCCTTGAGTTACTGATTGGTCAAGAGGATTCTATTAATTTCACTGAGGGGATTGAATTGAGGAAGTTGGTTAATATTCGTTCTTGATGTTTTCTCGAAAGTCGGAATGGTGAAGGCTATTTCTCTGTTTTAGGAAACCACACATTTCCAACCTATATCTCCACCGTTCTTCATGCCATCCAAGATCTGTTTTCCCAGGAGTACTCAGGTCTTTGCGGTCGAACATGCTGCTCGTGTTTGTTCAGATTCACACTTGATGGAGAGTGGTCAATGTCAAAAGTGCCCTGGTCTCGAAATGGGTATGGAGGAATCGGAGGTGAACGGGATCCTTTCTTCCTTGACGATAGGTCGAGCGAGCGTGATGAGCCAACAAACGTTTCTGGTTCCATTCTTTTATTCCGGGGATCAGTAACGCCATCAAGTCTAAATTGATGTTTCGGTTTAACATCGCCCTCAAGCCTGCCTCGCTCTCGTAGCTTCCTTGTCCGCAAGCGACATTCTCCTTCCCTGGTGTTGGGGTCGGTGTATGATTGAGTGTGGACACCGCGATTGTGGATTTTCCTACGTCGGTGAATCTTCAAGGCCTATCGACAGAGAAACTCCGAACAACTTGGGATGATACGTGAGCTTGACGTCGACGGTCCGGCTAGCAAGCATGTGATGGACAGTGGTCATAGGTATCGACAGTGATTCCATGACTGTGGTGGACAGGGAACGCTCCTGGAAGAGTTGAGAATAGTAGAAGGAATGCTCTTTGACAAACATTTCCGTTTCCAACAAACCGAATCAAGATAGATCTGGGGTCTTTTTATGACTCTATATTCTTTAGCTAACGTCTTTATCTTTGTTTGTACTTTGATGTGCATTCTTGCAGAATTTTTAAGGTTAAATGCTCATTGGCGTATTTTGTTGTTAGTTAGGATTCGTATGTGTCTTAATGTAAATGAATTGGTCTTGAATGTTACTATAATATAAACTGTTTTATTGATTGATCCAACAAAATAAACGAAACAGTCGCTGATAAGATGGTGGTGTCGGTCGAAAGCGCTTGCGATAAAGTGTTTTTACTTTCTGTTATTTATCAAATTTGGAGTGTCCCTCCTTTGACAATTTGCAAAATACACTCCTATTCCGAACAATGCGGTAATATTCTTTCCACAGGAGCAGACGAGGCGGGTTGAGGTAAAGATACTTTAATGGCTCAAACCAAGCCAGAGTGGGATTTTTGCAAACTTTGAGAATCTCTAAAAGGACAGGGATTCAGGGCGCTCTCAGGCAAATGCATGGTGTATTTGTCTCATCGGTTATTTGTCTACTCGAAACTCCTAAATTGCCCAAAAGAGTACTTGAGTAATTGAAAATTCCAAGTACATTTATAAAAGTACTTGACCAAGTTACAAGTACATGTAAAGGAAAATAAATAAGAGTACAAGTAACAAAGTACCATAAAAAATGTACTTAAGCCATCAAAGTACTTGTACGTGACTCCAAGACTGGCTTAGCCATGCTTCTAATTTGTCCGAATGCGGACCAAGTATAGAACACCCTCCTTTATGTATTATTGGCCAAAAGAAACAGCAAGTTACGTTAAATTCTGACTGGGCCTTGTCGTCTGAACCTTCTTTCGGTCGATGTAATCCAATATCACTTTTTTATTTGAACAAGAAACATCTTTTATTT